>VYZS01104864.1:0-10068 GCA_013400695.1 Neodrepanis coruscans
CGCCGCCAGGGGGGAGGGGGCCTGTGCCGTGGGGCCGCCGCGCGCCGTGTCGAGCTGAGCTGCACTGCGCTATGCCACCGCTGGTGCCGCTGCTGCTGCTCCCTCCGCCGCCGCCCCGTGCGGACACAGCAGGGGAAAGGGGCTACTGAAACCATGTGGGCGCGGGCACCAGCGCTGCCCGCAGCCCCACCACCGCTGGCTCCGGGTGCACCCTTGGCCCCCTCACATGGTAGGAGAAAAGACCGGTTTTACTTTCGTTTTCACCCTACAACAAACATAAGAAGACCCATTTTGTTATAAGTATTTGCTTTTAGCAGCTCTGTTCCTTTGTGCATTCCTTTCCCAGGTATAGTACAGGTGCTTCAGGGCAACTCTAAAGACAATTTTCAGCAGTGGCTTAGGAGCCTAATTACTGGTTTTCTAAACAACATGCCAGCTAAGCAGATACCTGTTAGAATCAAGCTACTTCTGTGACTAACCTCATACAATAAACTCTCCCAGGCAGCTTATTTACAACCTGAGGGGAAAATACACCTTTGAAAATTGTCTTCTAAAAGTATTCTGGCTCACATTTCTCTGTTCATGCTTAGGATTTGTGGTATTAATTCCCATTTTTAAAAATGAGGGAGGTATGTAAGCTCAGGTTTCTAAAAGTACATAGGTGTGAATAGCTGCAGATGTGCAAACTGGTACCTCAAGCTTACTGAAACTGGTACCTATGATTTACAGCTCTCTATTTATCATTTACCCTTTGCTACTGTTGAAAGGAGCAATACATAAATATTTTCAAAAAGCTGGTCCTAAGTAGCAAGATTACTCTAGAAGGTGAGTTTGAGGTTCTTAAAAATGCTTCACATTTTTTACTTCAGTTCTACAGAAGTGTTTGTATATCACCTAAAACCACAAAGCCCGATTTTGATTAGGCTATGGGTACCACTGCTAGGTTATTGTTTTAAGATAGCATCATGGAAAAACTTCAGTAATAACTTAATTAATTCAAACACTATCATTACTTCTGAATGGAAGCATTTTATCCAAGCAAAGGATCACCCTTGAATGACTGTATTTGTACTGCAGAACCACCACGGCTCTAGGGTTCAGCTAAGGTCTGCAGTCAAAGTTATTGCATTAACATTTATGTTATACTGCTGCCTACAGGTCCATATTTAAAATTAGGGTGTTATGCTAACTTATGTTTAAACAAGGCTCCTGTTCCAAAGCTTAGAAAACAAGCAAGATAAGAAAGGTATGGGGAGAAGCTGAACTCATTTTAACTTTTCATGGTTATGTTTGTGTACGTAATTGAATGCATTTCTTCCACTGCCCCGAAGCCACTACAGAGGGGCTGGTTTTGCAGTAGAGCTGCGTGTGGGAAACCAGTTTAAAAGGAAGAAAAGGATTATGGTAGTATATATATTAGGGGTGCTAAGTACTAGGTGGAGGAAAGCACAGCAATATCTAGAATGGCAGCCCTCCACCTAACAGACAGGGATCTAATGACTTTTCCTGTGGTGTTTGCTATAAACTCATTTCTACTTGCAGAAACTGCACATTTTCTAAAGAAAATGTATATATATTTGGAGGTTGGGCACATTTTATAACAACTGTCTTTTCCTAATTTGTAGTTTAAAGATCCCTTACAAATAGTCTGAAGATTCAAGTAGGCTATGAATCTCAAAAGCTTGTCATGTTGAATCTCACTATTACTTCGAATAAAAAAATCAGTGACAAATGCCACATATTTCATCAAAACCAGAAACATCGTTCTTACATGGCTGGAATGGAGAGTGGTAGTTTTACTCTCCAGTTCATGCACATAATTTTATTTTGGGTAACTGACTTGAATTGCTACACAACATATTTTGAATTTTAAAATGTTATCTGAATACAGGAAGAAGAAATTTCAATTTAGTGCCTGTAGAGGATCCAGGCACTTCTACAAATGCTTTCTCTTCTCCTTACAGAACTGATTGATCTTGGCAGCACAGGATGCTGCTGGTTTCAGCTAAAGTTACAGCAGCTGAAATGATGTTGTCCCATGTGTTAAAAACTAGTCTAATTTCACAAAAAGAAATTCCTTTAGTTGAACAGTTAGAAAACTGACATTTCCTAATATCATGTAAATTAATAGAAATGTTAGCATTTAGCATTCAACATCCTCTGCACCCTGGAGGCTGGATAAGGTATTAGTCATCTCCAATTAAAGTTGTCTGATGCCAGGCAGTTTCCAGTGACTACTACAACACTGTTTCCTATATAATTGTTGGTCAATTTGTTTCAATATATCATCAGGATTACTGCAGTGTCAATAGCAGTGTCACAGCCAGGGTAAGTAAACACGACAAAATTATGAGGGATGGAAATACCTTTCTAACAGCTACATCAGAGTATTACAGAGACCACCCACTGTAACAGCCAGGCACAATGATAAATTCCTACTTTGAGACGGTGGAGTTGGATGTTTTCCCCTTAATGTACTGCATTTATCTCAGGGACATCCCCTGTAAGCTCCTTTTTGATTCCTGCCCACCAGCTGTGGAGCATACCTGTTAGGTATTTTAAACTAGCTAAAGCACATGCAATTTGCCAGACTCAATTTTACACTTGATACTGTCAAACCATTTGTACAAACCATGCCTAAGGATGCACCTTCCAAAGGTCTATGAAAGGAACCTCCCAAGTGTCTCCAGCTCATTTTTCTTTGGTGCTTCATTCACACCAAGTCCCATTTTCACAAATGGTCTGAGGGATCAGAAGCCCACCTCCCACAGCCTGTTATACAGGAACCAATGCTTCATTCTCCAAAAGCCACCTCCTCAAGAAGTATTTACATTTGATTCTTGATATGGTTGGCAGGTTATGACCTCTTGGAGAATTCACCGCTTATGTATCTCTGAGAATAGCAACACAAGGTCCTCTATAAAAGAAAAATTTGAAAATGTGACTCCAACTTTTAAAACAAGAAACAGGTCATTAAAATTCAGGCTGTACAACTAACATTGCACTTGTTTAACAAAACAAGAGTTCAAAACATAAGAAGTTTACCTCCACATCAGATTCATTTCTACAAACCGCAGACTTAACGAACTATCTTCCCTCTATAGGTTTCAAATAAAACAGGCACACAGACTTTCTTTGGCACAGCCTAACCCTGTTCAACCAGGTGTGGGTTTCAATTAAGTAACCCTTGTGCAGGAGTTTGAAGTCAAACATTTATAAATTTTTTGCATGTTTGCGTGTTTGTTTGCTTGTTTGTTTTAAAAAATGTGCCCATGGTGGTCACACTGCTGAGACCACTGAGGGCTGCAACAGCAATACAGAGCCAACCAGCCAAGTCACAACTCTGGCTGTGTGCGTGTTTGAGGTCTGCTCTGACAGCACATAGCCTGACTCAGAGGAAAAGCAAAAGTCTGTGGAAGCTCAAGCTACAGTGAGATGACAGGTGACTTCTGAGGAAAAAAACTATGGCTGTAGACATACACCCTTTTCTGGAAATCTGACACAGTCATTTGTGGGAGAGAAGGTGTCAAGCAGAGCTGGCTGGGTGACAGTGGAGTAAGTCCATTCCAAAGCTGTGCAGAACTTCCAATTTTTTCGTGCGGCCTTGAAATGAAAACAAAACTTTTGAAAAGGAAGGGTGTGGAATTGTGTTGAAACATCTATTTCTGAGTTAGAGAGATCAAGTTTTCAATCAGGCTTTCAGATCAGACATAACCAAAGACCTCAACCTGGGATACAGAAAACTCCTCATTCATCAACACCAGCACCTCTGCAAAATGTTTTGGCATCCAAGAAGCTGCATATTTTAGTTAAAATATATTTCATCAAGCATGTTCTAACCAATTCCAATAATGAGATGACATTGTATCACCACTTGTGAAACTTGGAAATATCAATATTAAAAAAAAAAAAATCATAAAAATAAAGGACTGGAGAAGAAGCTGAGGAATAGCCAGTCACTCAAAAGACATTTGTCAGCAAAATTAAATATAAGTTCAGGCATATTCTGTTTCATCACATACTGTTCCTCTTAGGGGTGAGGCACTTAAGTAATTTCTCTATTTTGGAATGAGACTGCAAGACAAACAGTTTATCTTCAGCTTGGCAGAAGAAAGTTACATTAATGTCTATCAAGATGAAAGTGGTGCAAACCAGGATATTTTACAGCTTAAATAGTGACTCTGTTCTTCAGCTATGTGTAAACTACTCTTCTCACAGGATGCAATCAAATATCTTGACACAAGAGTTTCCACTCATCTAGAAAACACAAACCCATGTACTCTATATATGTATGTGTATATACACACATATATGTAGTATATTATACATATTATATACATATGTATGTTTGTGTGTACACACATACATAGACAACAACCACATCTGGAGTTCCATTAAAATATTACTCCTACGTCCTCAATAACTACAGTTACAGTAATCCCTACAAGGAATAGAGCGAGGCTAAGGTCAGCAGTCTCTTATGACCAGTGCTTGTACAAAGTGGTTTTATGTTTCATTTGCACTAGAGATGAATATCAAGCTGGAATTTTTGCTCATAAGAATTTTTAAGAAAGAAAAAAATGTATGGAAGGTTGAAAGATTTTCTCAAAGGAAGCTTCAGGGAATAAATTAGAGTTATTAATCTTTTTCAAGATTTTTGCAAGTTGGAAAACAGGGAGAAAATGATTAACCTCGCTCCTCACACCACTGTATTACCAGCTACACAAGAGTCTGTATTGTATTCTTCCTTCTGAAGTTAAAATAATAAAAAAAGAGGAAAAACATAATGTGTAAAAGTCAATCCACTCTTTAATGAAAGTATTATGATTTTTTTCATTTTAAGAATGTTACTGTCTTTTCATCAAGATCATTTCAAATGTGATCTACATTTTCCATCAATTTTGAAACAATATTTTAGAAACATCTTCATTTCCATGAGAGTTCACAGTTTGTTTTTTTTATTTTTTCACAAAATATTTTTATTGAAACAAATTTCAGCCTATTCCAGTTTGTATTCTCTCAAAATTCAAATTCAAAACATCAAAGCAAGCCAACTCCACAAACCATTACTTTTGTAGGATTTTGATCAAAGACATGGAAATTCCTGGTTCCACCCCACAGTAATGAACTGGCCCAGGTTTCACTTGAAATCCAGCTCTGAGGAGCTGACTTACCTATCTAGTTTGCAAGAATCCTGCTGTCTTCACCTGACCCGAGAGCATCTCATAGCAAAGCTCACCTCCAACTGGAATGCATCCATGCAACACAGACCCCATTTCCTCTTTGTGGGGGGGCACCAACGTTTGGCTGTCAACCTCCTGTTTTTACCAACCTTCTCCAAGTTGAGAAAGCTCCTTCTTTCTGCATCCTGAAGATCAAGGGGTTTTTTTAACAATTCACTAGATAGCTGTGTTTGCCTAAAGAGACCCTCCCACTGCTCTTTTATCCTCTGAAGGCAGGCCAATTTTCAACTACAGCCTGATGGTTGCCTGGGTTAACCTCTGCCTTGTTTCATGAGGCTTAGAAACCCCAATACACCTTTCAAATGGCGTGTCTGATCACACTTCTCTAGCAGATAAGCAGAAAATTAGAATGAACTTTTCCAGGTAAGTGGTAGTGTGAAGGCATCATCATCTTCCAGGGGGGAATGCCTGGCAGGCAGGCAGGTTAGGAGATCAGTTATGATGGGGACAAAGAAAAGGCAGCTGTGTAATAGCACGGTAACAACAGTTTCAATGCTTCTGCAAGGCAGGTCTGTAGTGTTGCATAAACAAATATTTCCTTCTGCAGGGAATGTGGGGTAAATGTCTTAACAGCACTTTTAACCCTTAAATATTGTATGTAAAACGCTTAGGTGGCCGTTGAAGATGAAGTCACTCCTTGTTCTACACAGCTTATATTCAAAGCCACCTTTGTCCTGTAATTTGTAGGATTTTTGTCCATCATGCTGTAGCCTCTTCCTTCTCTCTCACCAATTGTGACCGCATGCTGAAGCCCTGTGTGGTAACACAGGCAAAAACCATGGGTTACTTCAACTTGATTTTGATTTCCATCCTTCATGTTTGTCCAGATCCAAATGCAAACTTCCCTGCACAGAAAAATGTGGGTCTTACAGTTGGTCCAGACCGTTGCCACTAACTAAACTGTCCTTTGAGTGAGAGGTGACAATCAAAAGCAGTAATTTGAACTTTCTTAAATGACTCTGTGGACCTAATTACTCCTTTGGACACAAGTCCTGGGACTTTCCTGGGACACAAGTTCTCCTTCCTAAACCTGGATGCTTTCAAAATGAGTACAAATTAAAGAAAAAGAAAACAAAAACAAAAAATCCCACCCAAATCACAAAAAAATCAACCCAACCCAACCAAATAAATCCAATAACTTTTACCTCAGTGTTTTACCTCTTTTTTTTAACTACAAAAGTGCAGGAGTTCAGAATTCATCACCAAATACCTACTTCTCAGGACTCTATTCTCCTGTGTGCCTTTTGCAGCTTTCCTCCAAACCCTAAGCAGATATTTAACCGTCTCCTGCTGAGGTCAATGGGATTTAGGCAGATCCATGCCCCTGCAGTCTGCAGGAACCCAGCTACTCTGTACTGACAGGAACTCAGCTGCTCAGATTCATTCCACAGTGTGTCCTTCAAAAGAAATTGTTTCAAGGTGTACAAAGCGTTTGCTGCCTGCTGCTGTTGGCAGAGTAAAACTGCCAGGGGAATGGAGATGTAGAGCAAAAGCCATGGGAAAGGGCTGGAGCCTGATAGTCCTTCCCTTGATCCAGAAACATAAATTTTCTGTTGTATGTACCACTTCCCCAGGATATTTTTCTCCAGCTAACACAGCAGGTATATCCATGCTTACATGAAAGTATCAGGAATCATATGATAATCCAAATTTAAGACCTTTAAATGTTAATGCAATAAAATGACTAGATACACAGTCTTACTTTTCTTTGTTCATTTTGGGGTCATGTATATACGAAACTTCCTCTTCTATGACTTCTTTCACATTCTCCCACAGAGCCCTCCTGCAGACAATCCCAGTGGTAACAAAACAATGCTGTCCTTACTGAATGACAGCACCAATTCTTGTCTTTCCTCTGAGTGGGTGCCTAAAACAGGCACTTAGTCTCTCAATTAATCTTTTTTTTCATCACTCTTTGAAAAAAAACATGGCACCTTCCAAAGAATAGGACTGAGTATCAAAAAAGGATTTTCCCTAACAGAAGATTTTACAGGTCACTTCAGTACACCATGGATAAAATGAATATAGTTTTCCTTACCCATCATATTGAAAGACTTTTTCAAACTATTTCAATGGGGCCTTTGCCCCAGAGAAACAGTTAGTTCCAAACCAGAGTTTCATGCAAAAAAGCTCACTAAAAAGACAGGAAAAATTACATTAAGGTTACAGCTGGTTTATACACTATGCATATTTTCCAGTTACTGCTCTTTCATCTGATAATGCAATGTTTCATGTTGAAGCAAGTTCTACTACTACTACCCAAAAAGTGTTGCCCAATGTCACACAGAGACTATATTTTTCAAATACTAATTCAGAGCATTTATTTTAAGGACATGTTTATAGACGTTGAAAGGAAGTTCAGATAAAGTTGCTGCATTGTGGCAATATATGAAATGAATTGTTTTAATAGGAAAGAAGTTTGAGATAATCTCTCAGCCCTGTTTCCTTTACTGGTTAAACCCCTTTGGTCATGTCTGTGAGAGCAATGCTGGCTACTTTTGTTTATTTTTTCTTCAGCTGAAAATTTTTAACCCTGAAAGTAAAGTTGAAAGAGAGGAAACTATTCCAAGGGGCTTCATGCTATGCCAGCATGTGTCCTTTTCCAATTGCAGATGTCTCAGTAAGCAAGTGAAGTGATGATTTTTGACTTTTCCCCTGAATTTCTGTGTTCCGTTTTTTGTAGCCACCATCTGCAAAGAGCAGATTGGCTTTGCCATGTGCCAACTCCAGATATACTAGGGAGAGGCATTAAAAGAGGATCTAAATGTAGCCAACCAGAAAAATTGTGAAGCTGATAGGAACAGGATAGGCCTGACAAGCAGAGAGGAACTCCTCAGAGGTGTCCTATTGTCAGGCAGAAAACTGGAAGTGAAGAAATTATACAGCACAAGTACAACACTACCTTCTTAAACCATGACATAAAGCTTAGGATTTTGGTGAAGTTAGAGCAGAAATCTGATATCTAGATGCTACTTTCAGCCAAGGTTTCTGTTGTCCTAAGGCCTTATGCAGATAAGAAGTTTCCATTCCTGGGTGATTGCCAAGTTTGTCCTTCTTCATTGGTTTCTTTTTCTTCCAGCAGAGAGGCCTAGACAATTAGATATATAGTTACTTATGATTTTTTTTCAAATACTAGAAGTTTAAAATAAGAGGGGGACTAGCCAGAAAACAACCAAGTCTCTACTGATCCCTTTCCTAACATACCAGAAACCAAGGGGACTTTTTCCAGCATAGTTGTCTGTGTTTGTGTATATCTTACATTTTTCAGGTTCATGACAGAAGTCTGGATCTAACATCCCCATTTCCCACACAAGTGTTCTACAAAGCAGGATTGATAAGTCTGAAAATAAACCTTCCTACTGCAGCCGTGCTGCATCTGGGGTCTGAGATAGTTAGATCAGGAGGCTTGGAGCTCATCCAGGTGCCTCCAAATCAATGCTCTGTGCAGACATGTCACCAATATGCCCTATATTCACCTCTACAGAAAGGCTCTGGCAACATGTGCACATCTGTTCTCCTGCTTGTCAGATGAGATGGATCACCCTCCTATTTGTGAGAGATCCCTGCCTAGCCTAAGGACTTCCACAAGGCACTTGGAACCATGTAGGGACAAAACCTTTCCATAGAGACTGTTTCTTATCTCAGACATTGCAAAACCTTATTAGCTCAGTACAGGTAGTCAAACCTGACTGGAAGGCTTTCTGCCAGTTTGCCCATACCTTATAGCCTCTGCCAGACCACTCACAATGACACCCATCAACCACAAAATACACAAGTCATAGTGCATAATGCACTTGAGCATTAACAGAGGTGTTACAACATAAATTTAGTCAATTCCATCATATTTTCAAGGAACCCTTTCAGACATCAGTGGGCTCTTAAAGATTTACAGTATTACTATGTAACAAAAAAACCCCCACAGCTTCATTTCCCAGTATCAAAGGAAGAACTTGACAACAGCACACTCTGTGTGCTCACAGACTGTGAGCAAACAAGCTCATTTCTGCAGTGCCTATAACTGGGATGATTTTTGTTGAGGTACCTAACTTTGATCATTGATGAATGGAAATGTTGGCAGGTAACTTCTTTTTATGCTGCTTGTGGACATCCCACACATTTGAAAATTTGGTGATCTGGCCTGACTAATACATTTATGAATGTTGACATTTAGTTCACAGCTACTCTTGAGGTATAACCTGAGTTATTTTTCTCAAGACCACAGTCATGTCCAGTCCTGCAAATGAATTTATTTTAACGTAAGTGAAAATATTTTTGTGTTTAGATAGGACAAAGAATTAGATGTACTCCATTGCCCAACAAAAGGACTGTTTATGTCTCCAAAGTTGAGTGACTGTTCTGTGGCCTCTGTCTTCAAAATACCTAAGTGTGAAAGAAGACACTTCAGTTACAATAGCATACACAATAAGGCAGCTGCCAGGGAGGTACAATATAATTGCTGCATTAATTAATTCATTAGAATCTTTCTAGTTCATTTTGGAAGCGCTGTAGAAAAAAGGTAGATGTGCCGGGGACACTTTTGAAAGGGTACAACTTCTACAGCTTCCTTGTTTTAACTAAGTGTTAGGTGGGTGGAGCACTTTAATAATTTGTTTTTCTCTTTTATTAATGAAATAAANCAGAACCCTCAGATATTTTAGGTATTTGTTTTTCTCTTTTATTAATGAAATAAAATACCTAAAATATCTGAGGGTTCTGGAAGAGATGTCATTCTTATTGCATTCCTTTGCAGGCATCATGGCTTTTGCAAGAACACCTGTCCATATGAAACTCTGTAAACGCTTTTTAACAGGTCCTCAGGTAGTAA
>VYZS01104886.1:0-19085 GCA_013400695.1 Neodrepanis coruscans
GCATTCTGGTTGAAACTTGTGGTGCTAAGTGCTTAACATTTTCTGGAAAACCTTCTCAATACAACAGATGATCCTGGTTTTAGACCTACCAAAGCTAATAAAAGTCTTTGCATTGCCTTTAGTAGGCTCTATTTAGCGTACTTATTTACAGGTGGCCTTTATTACAGCACAATATACTTTATATACTGATAACAATTGCATAATCATATAAATATTTGCATCTGCCCTCATATTTTTTGTGTGTGGTCATACAGTATGGCATTATTTGCCTGCAGCATATAGCATGAGAAAATAATTCTGCATCGGAAACCATCATGTTAATCCCTCAGTAACTTGCAGGATTTATGAGACTCTTATTAGAAAATCATGTAGACAAACCATGAAAAAAACAGCCAGGCACCTCAGTACTAATGCAGCACTAGCTGAGTTAGCCTCAGCTATAATTGTTACTTCAGGAATAATTTGTGACATTCCAATTGCACATATCACTGTTGTTTCCATGCTTTGTGGAGGGGAGTCTGCATACAGGCACTGTACATTTTGTGTAATGTGGGTGGCAGATAGGCTGCTCTGTGCAGCTGCCAAACAGCCCAAGATACAGACGCTTTTGGAAAAGGCAGGATGACATTTCTGACTGTCTTCACCATGTATTTCTTCAGTATGCCAGTTATGTTTCTGTTCAGGACAAGGTAGGAAATGCAAAAATGAGCTCAGTAGAAGAACAATCCCTCATCTCTACAGGCAAAACCTTCCCTGAAGGGCCCTGGGCAGGTCAGGGTATAACCCTTCATCAATAATTCCCTCTGCAGATAAGACATGACTGCTCAGGCTTAGGAATGTGGTTTCTGTTTTCAAACAGGGCAGGCGGCCTGTGGGTGATTACAGGCCCTCCAATGCTGTAGGGGCGTCTCTGGTAAAACACAAAGTGTGAGTGTGCTGCAAGTTTCAAAGGCTGCATAGTTGGCCTGTAGCTAAGGTCCCCCACCCAATTTATGTCTGAACTATTTTGGTAACCGCTGGTTTGGAGGCAGGAAATGTTGGAGTAGAAAAGGGGAAAGCGTGTCAAAGGCAGCCTTCACTTGCTTTCCAAGTACAGCCTCTGTGTTTAGAGAAAGGCACAGAAAATTGGTTTTAAATGTGGTGGTATAATTTGGGGTTGAACTTTTAACAGAGCAATGGTAAAGCAGCACATATAGTGTTGCAATCCAGCTAGTGGAAAGGGTGTGCATAGGGAGAGGAGGCGGCTGAACCCACTCTGATGGGAATATGTCTGATCTCAACTACATTACAGCTGTACCTGCCTCTTGATTAGAAAATACATGTGATACTTCTGTTATTTTCTGATCATTTATAGCTTCTTTTTTTATCCTCCACTCTGCATCTCAAGACAAGCTTAAAAACAGAGCAAGAAAAAAATCTGAAACCAGCAATCACCAAGCCTTTTAGAGAAAGAATTTGATAAACAGCCGTTTCAATACTTTGATCATGTAAAGTTCATGAAATCGTAAAATGAAATGGAAGAATCAAGCTCTAACATTGGTAGGGATCAGAACTTCAATTTCTGTGTGTTCCTGGGAGCAGAGATTCAGTTTGGGTGAACTGAAATCACTCTGAGAGCATGCACCCAAGGTAAGGAACAGCTTCTCAGTCAGGGAAGAGCTCTCAGGATATCGTGCTCTCAGCCCACAGAGTGAAAATAGCTCATGTATTCCTGTTGCAGGGGCCTGAGCAGGGGTTGGGAGCAACAGGCTTTCTGCTGCTGGTGCCTGAGTTCCCAGAAAGCCCAAGCTCACAACCCCAGTGCCCCTCTCAGGGTCAAACTGAATGGTGCCAACACACTTCCATGGAACAGAAGTGAGAATTAGGCTCTCCTTCTACTGTGTTTTCTGACACTCCTGGCTAGCCAAAATTGCTAAGGTGTGATTCAGGGTAGGAGGCAGGGACATTTTCTCTCTTGCTCACCCATCCCCCAGGCAGCACCTACCACACACTTACAATTAAATGCTCCAGTGCTATTCTGCAGCCATTATTGCAGTGTAATGCAGTGTGGGACTTACCCTACGTTGTCTTAGGGTTAGTTAGGAGCCAGCCCTAGAAACCTTTGTTGAATTTTCATTCTCTGGAATAAGAACTGTTTTGAACATCTGAAAAACCTGAGCACAGGCTTCACAAAAGGATGCAATGCTGTGCCCATGCCATCAGCCAACTCTACTGGCTTGTGTCTGGCAGCAGTGGAGAGGGAATGAAGGTGCACTTGGAGCCTTCACTGGGCAGAGCTGCACATGGGAACTGCATTTTTTTACCACAGCCTTTATTAATAGGATCATAGAATGGTTGGGTTTGGAAGGAACAGCAAAGACTATCCAGTTTCAAACCCCTTGCCATGGACAGTGACACCTTCCACTACATCAGGTTGTTCAGAACCCCATTCAATCTGTCCTTGAACATTCCACTAGTAGGGCATCCACAGCTTCTCTAGTCAACCTGTTCCAATGCCTCACTGCCCTCACAGTCATGAATTTCTTCCTAATATTAATTGCTCTTCCTAGTATTCATTACTGCCTGCATGTTGCATTAAGAGCAACATAGGTACTGAGAAGCCTGAGGAGATAAAGTTTGGTAACACCAGAACCTTGACGATTGAGTCGTGTGGAATAAAGGCTTTTCTGTGTGCCTCCACAGGTACTGTCAGGGCTGAATTGCTTCGTTACTTTTTCTCTTCTTTCCCAACTTGTTTTTCCTTTCAGTGCTGTTCTGCATTATTGCTAAAACTATTATTTCCATTTAACTGCTACCTTAGTTCTCTGCCCTGGCCCAAATATGGGGAAAGGCTTTTTTCTCCCCCAAAGGTATTTTCCCAGCAGTCCAAGAGCTGAGTTCTGTCAAGTGTTCAGCACTCTTGAGAACATTCCCATGGGATTTAGCACTTCAGAGGGCTGAGCCCATAAAACCAGACAGGCAAGGACTGATGCCCATTTCCACATGTAGTAGGATCATATTCTAACCTCAAGGTAGTGCAGATGTTTTTGTTTTTGCTTCCTTTCCCCTGTTGTGTTCACATGGTGGATTGATGGGATGAAGCATTGCAAAAGAAAGGGGTTTGTGGCAGTGCAGGAATGTGAGCAATTAGCACACAAGGGAAAAATAAGAGTGCTGCCACAATGTGCACATTCAGAGCCTGATCCAAAGCTCCTTTTATTCAGTCATGGCAGAAATCAGTGTCTAATTTTCATGCTTTTTTAGGGGTTGTTAAATCTTTCATGGATACAAATTTTTGGCAAAACTATTTAGTAAGAGTCTTGCCAAAAGGTTTATGGTAGAATGTAATGGAAAATAAAATATATATCTAAGCAGGGGTTATTGAAATCTGATGGAATTTAGTATCTCGTATTTTTTGTTATTTCTTGCCAATTTTTATTAAAGATTTGCCCCTTTCCATGTGTTTTGCCATGAAACACCCCATTACTGATCATGGAGGGTTTGGTTCAGCCTGCACTGGTGAAGTGGCATGGAAGCCTGAGCAGCAGTCAGTCAAAACCAGAATCAGCAGCTTCCATTGTCTTACTATTCAGAGGAAACTTACTTATGGAAAGTGAAAATGTGGCCATCCGGTAGGTGAGAAGAATTAAAGGCCTGTGCCCTATACAAGGCAAATAAGGAGTGTTTCTTTTTGTGTATTCAGCTGGGCACAGCCTCTCCACTGCAATCCCTGTCCAGCTGGGAGAGCTGCAGATTTGCTCTGCTCTGTAGGTTCCCTCATCCTGTCTTGCCCCAGGAGAGCTGGAGCTGCCGGCCTCAATAAGACAACACAAGGGTAAATTAAACCACAAACTACAAGCTTTGAGGTCTGTTCGTCATGTTGTCCATCGTGCAAAAAGCAACAGACCTATGACCCAGCTCCCAGTAGTGGACTGTACTCTGTCCCATTTGCAGCATCATTTCCTTTCAGGTCTCTGTGGCTTGCCTGTTGGTTTATTGGGCTCTTTCCCCCCCTCCTATGGCTTTAGCAATACATCTGCAAACAAGCAAGTACAGACTCAGCATGGGCGCAGGCATAGAGTTGTGGCATCTGATTAACAAAGTCTCCCTGAGTAGGCAGAATTCACTAATGAAAATGACCTTAATGAAAGATGTTTGTTTCTCCTGCCACTGCCACAGAGGCTTGAGACCCTGAGGATACTGAGGCGCAGCTGCTGTTTATACTTTACAAGAATGTGATCTTGAGACTGAAGGGATTATGTCCTGATGGTGGCTTAGGCCAGTAAGGGAAGAGGTCTGAGCATTTTGTGCAGCTCATGTTCCCATTGTGGCTTTGCTTCTGGTCTTTGGAAAAATCAAATATTTAGGATCTTTCCATCTTGCTTATTTCCAGCTGCTTTTAAATTCCTCTTTATCCGTCTGGGTAAGACACATCCAGCTGCACCTTTTTTCTTTGCTTTACAACAACGCTGGATATATAGGAAGAATAAAAGGGACTATTATCCCTCTAGTAACAAAACAAACATGAAAGAAACCGGAGCTCTGACAAATCTGCAGTGAACTTTGGCACAATACTGCAGCACAGACTGTATAACTCCACTTATCTGGAGGTCCCTGGGAACACCCATAATCTGCAAATAACTGTTAAGAAAATCAGTGGAGCTGGCAGAAGACTTTGAGGAAACTGCTCTTTGCTTCTCCTGCCCTGGAGAGCAGCAGAGAGAGGATACCAGCTGGTTTTGGCAGGACTACACTCCAGTGAGCAGGATGACATTAAAGCACTCTGCTTTGCAGAGCTTCCTGGTGTGTTCTGGGGCTAAGGCTTGCAGGCTGCAGCCTTTGTATGCTTTAGTCCCAGAGATATAACTGGGCTTCCAGTAATCATGGTATTAAGTTTTCTCCCTGCCCTTCTAAAGCTTTTGGTATTGTGACAGTGCTTTTGACTGGTCAAGGGTAAAATGAAGCCCATATAAGTATGATGCAGCAGAAAGAATTTTATTCTTTAGCTGTGACGCAGATGCACGAGCTTTGTGTTTAAAAACAGCTTTTGTTGACAAGGTCATCTAATGTGCCATTCTAACCGAAAGTTGGTTTGAGATCGTACAAATAAAACTGCCAGTGGGTAAGGGGTTTTTTTCCTGGCTAATGTCTGTCTTTAGAACTACGTAGGATTAGAAATGTCAGTAAATCAGATCTACCTCCTGCCAATTGTGAGCCCTCCTGCAATTTGTTTAACTACCCACCAGCAAGAGAATTGTGAACGCTGGATTTCACGCATTCTGACTGCTGAGTATTTACAGCATTTATCCTTATACCTATCCTTAAACTGTGCTTAAGGGAGCATGTAGCTAATTAAAAAACAAGATTTACCACACCTTTAAAACTGCATTTTATTTCAAGAGACATTTTTCAGTGCATCAATACATTTTTCATTTTAAAGATGAACATGGTAATTCTCTCTAAGTTGCTTTAAGGGATAACCTTGCTCATAGCCACAGTAAGGAGTCAGAGACACCAAGCAGTATTGGTGTGCCAAGTATTGTGGTGACCTTGCTGCTGGCCATGTTGTTTTATTTCTGGTTTTCACAGGTTTTATTGTACTGTATTGGAAATCCTGTTCATGAGAGAGAACCTTTCCATACCTCAGTGCTCCTTGGGATGTCAGGACCAGGGTTCCTTCCTGCTCCTTAGGGCACTGTGTGAGAGCCCGCTGGGGAGTCTCTGAACCCGTGTGTGGGAGGCCAGGAAAGAAACTGTGCAGTTAGTTCTCCATCTGCTATGCATCTGATTAAAGTATTAAGTCTCTGGAATCAGTATTTCCCCCTCCCTTGTCTTTGTGAATAGGAAACCCTACGGGTTTCAGTTCCCAAAACCTTTGCCCAGTCATCACCCCACTGCCTGAGCAGCAGTCCCCATCCCGTTCTGGTTTCTGCTGTCTCGCTCATGAGAAAGGAAACAGGCAGCTGCCGTGCTGGGGCCCTGCTCACTGGAGGGCCCAGCCTCTTACTTCCCTCCTCTTGCACATGGACTGACTGCCATGCTTGGGCAGGTGTGTAATTTCTCTTTCCTGTGACCCCTCAGCAGAGTCCTTCTGGGGAATGAGTTGTCCAGGCTCCATCTGAAAGTTCCAGCAGCTGTTTGTTCTGCCATGCTTTTGTGAGGATGCCACCATTCCCATGCCCAGGGACCTCAGCTAAGTCCCTTCAACTCTGGGTGTGTCTCAGATGCAGGACCTCATCCTTATGCCCCTGTACTTTGGAGTCCAATTGGCTGTGGTGCCTGCCCTTCTCTCCGAGATGCTTCCTGAAGCACCACAGTTCAACAAGTTTTACAGTTTTTATATAGCCTGTGAAAGCCCAGGGAAAAAGATATGTAAAATGTCTGAAAGTGTTTCATTGCTTAATTATTAAGTGATGATTTCAATACAGCTTTCAATATGAAATAAGCAGAAATTCTGCACTTTTGAAGGATAACAAACATTGGCTGGGGGCTCAGCTCGCTGCAGAGTTGTGCTGTGCTCTGCTCTGCAATACTCCCCTTTGGCTCCCACCTGCTGCTGTCTCCCCAGAGTGAGGAAAAGGGAAAAGCTTGGCTATAGAAAAGACCACAAATGGCTTGTAATCAAAACGAAAGGCTTATTTTGCTGAGAGCTTAGAAATAGCGTGCAGTCCTAATGTTACAGTGTACGTATTGCAAAAGCTGTGTTTGTATGGAAAAGAGTTTAAAAAAAATAAACATGGCATCACTGTATTTGTTTGTTATAGAGCAGTGCCAGGAGCTCATGCAGACAACTAAGTAGTGTACAGACCACAATAAATGGGAATTATTCTTGCCCTGTGTTATTTATTATGTGGAAACGTTATGAAAGCCTGATGTTGAGTTGTAATAATCTCATTTTAAATACTATTTCCTTGCAAGAATTTATATAACATGTTTTATGCAATGTTTCTTTCTTCTTCCTTTTCCTAGTTGTAATTTTTTTCCCAGAGTGGGTTGAGAGAAGAAATAAAAATTTAAGGATTTTTTTTGTTTGCTTGTTTAAACGGTTATTAATTTTCAAGTGGAAATTTTTCATATGTAGGCCAGCTACATGATCATTATGTTTGCTTTATTTGTATGAAAGATAAAAGCATGAACAATTAATATTTTTGAAGCATAAAAAGCTTCAGCACTCAGGTTTGGAAATGTGACTTTATGAGGTAAATTTAGCAAAGTTCTTCTGGAACGTAAGTTCATAACTATTAGCTATCCTTAGACTCTGAAATAATGTCATTTATTTGAGATTTGAGCAGTAATTCTTGTGGTGGAATGAAGTCACTAGCATAGCAGTTAGGAAACTCTTTTTAAATTTGTTTGTACTGGTCCTATAAATTGCTGGTGCTACAAGAAGTGATGGCTGGAGTGCTGCTGATCTCAATAAGTCATGGGCTGGGCTATATATCCAGGCAGGCCTTACAGTTCCAGGCAAAGTGTCACATAAGATAACTTTCTCCATTTTGTAAATACTGACAAGTCAAGTCTTCTGTGTGTATGTTTAAGACATCGTGTTTAGCAAGCTGTAGACAGACCTATCTTTTTAAATCCCGTATTTCCCCCTTGTCTCTGCGTGTGCTGGGCACTGAGAATCAATGAAAAGCGAATGGATGTCTGATTAGAAATTATATCACCATGAATTTGTGCCTCCATCTCATAGGATTCAGACTGACCACAAGATTTTGTTGCCCAGAGAGCTTCATGTCATGACTTAGCTAATAAGAACAATATATAGAAGCTCACTAGAGGCTTTAAGGACACATTCTGTAGAATAAACCCACAGGTATCAGCATGCTAAATGGACAAGGCTTTCATACAATTTGTGTGATGTAAAGCAAACTGTTACATAAAGTTGAAGCTAGCATGTGCTTGTTGCTTGGATTGGTGTGGAAATATGTGTGGGTTTGACAGAATATAGGCTCTGTTGCTAATCTTATAACACGTTCTTTAGGGTGAGGAAGCAAAAAACATTCCTGGTGAATCTGTAACAGAGGAACAGTTTACCGACGAAGAAGGCAACGTCATCACAAGAAAAGTAATAATGAATTGCATCACTGCCTCTCAGTCTTTGCATTCAAGTAACTTCTTTTTAACATATTTTTTTCCTTCAGAATCTAGGGGAAAAAAAAATCGATACTTTTCATGTATTGCTTCCCACAGATCACCCGGAAGGTAGTAAGACGCATTGTTATCCCCCATGAGAGGAAAGTTGGTGAAATGGTAATGGAACGGGGACTACCAGGAAATAACAGTAGACACAGAGGGTTGTGTTGACTGCTAGAAAGTGCTGCTAAAGGGCTGGAGGTTTGCATTTAACAAGAAGCCTTGGCAAAGTGCGGTGCTTGCTGTTATTGGCAAGTTGTGTGTTTGGGTAACGGGGCAGGGGTGTCTCTCTGTGCTGTGTGTGGGCAGGGGTGGTGTCAAAGTGGGACTGGCTGAATTCTGCTGGCACGGAGCATTAAGGTTTGTTTCAGCAAAACAGGCAGCAGGTTTAAGCCATAGGTGAGGGGCCTGTTTTGTGCCATCAACATGAGACATGTCCATGGGTTTGGTCAAGCCCTTGCAGAATTTGTGCCTTACACTGTAGGTGTATTGTGTGTCTTTTCCACCAGCCCAAAGGAGTGAACTGCAGTCTGATCCCCACTGGCCTCTTGCTCACCTCTGTAATACTCCTGTGCTGTTTACTTAGGGTTTGCAGAATTCAGGGGCATGAGAATGTACCCAAGCAATGGTATCCTTTACAAGCAAGCACCAAGACAAGGATTTTATTCCCGGTGATTTAAAATTGGAAGCTCTTCTGCAGGGCTGGGTTCTGCCCAGTTTCATCACCTTGAAAAAAAAAGGACAGTGGGAAGGACAGGACTGTTGTGTGCCAGCACATCCCAGTCCCTCTTGCAGAAGGCTCCAGGGGTATGGGCAGGAGTGGGAAGGCTGTGCCTCAGCTGTCCTCTGTCCCAAGGAAGCCTCGGGGGAATGGGCATCGTCTCTGGAAATAAATGGCTTCAGAAGAGCTCATGCCTTCTTCCGCAGCACAATGACCCTGGGAGGTCTTTGCTCCAGTAAAACTGTCATTGGTGTTAATGAAATTCTTGTTGAGTGAAAATATATTCAGAAAGGAAGATAACAAATATTCTTTATCTACTGGTAATAAAAAAAGGAAAAACAAACAGGGGGGCACGCATGTCACAGAAATAAGAGAATTGAAACAAACATATTTCCATTCCCTCTTTCATAGTCATTTATCAGGGGAAAAAAAAATTCCTGCCCAGCAAGGAGGGAACATTTTCAATTTGCTGCACCAGATTAGATTAGTCAGAAACTACAAATAGTTACAAATACATCAATGCAGATCACCTGAGGGGTAAATGCTGCTGATAGCCACACATAAACAGATGCCTTTCTCGGATGTGAATGAGGCTTGTTATTACTGGTATTTATTTTTAGATGATTATTGAGTTACTTTTAATGAGCAAAAATTAACTTTATTTTGGGGGTTGCTGTTTTAAAGACACTGAAACCTGCATTGCTTGTCACTGTCATTGGTTTTACGTCTGTGCTGCTTCAGTGGTGGTTTTTGCTGGCTTTCTTCCTCCTCCCTTTATTCCATTACTAACCTGCTCACTTTAAAGCACAGACGTTGTGAAACATCATAAGAGCAGCCACAGCCTGTGCTGTTGGAAATGTCTGCCAATCCGGCTGACCCGAGAGGCTGGTTGGGAAAGGTGATTTTTCCCTGACAGTGGCACTGGATCCTGCTGCACTTGACAGCAGGGACTCTGCTGAGGACTGCCAGCCAGGAGCCCCAGCCCAGGGGTCATGCTGAAATTGTAGACCTGTGTTTTCTACTTGACGATGATATTTCAGACCTGTGCTTTTGCAGCTCAGCAGAGTAGATAAATAGATTGTGTGTATCTTTGAAATGAAGTGTTAATGTGATTTAACTGCTTTTTACTTATCCTGTTACAGCAAATGTGGAGCCTGTTTTGGAAGTAGGTTTATAATTGCATGTACTCTCTGCAGACTATGTTAATGTTTATACTTTTCCTTTAAAGCAGGGAGAAGCTTATAAGGTTAAGACAAAGAAAGAGGTCAGACACGTGGAGAAGAAAAGTTACTCATGAAAGCTGAAAGCTGACGACTGAACGGTCAGTGTGATCCATTTTCTTCCATTGCTGAAGGCTTTTGCTGGCACGGCGCTGTGCAGAATGGGGAATAGCACCTGGGTTGCACAATGGCTTGACTCTGCTGCCCTGACATTGCTTTCCAGCTGCAAAGCTCAATAGCTTGCCCTTGATCTTGTAAGCAGAAAATGACCTTGTGTTCATGTATAGAAACTGAGCTTTGCTTCTTTGAACAAAGCAAAGCAATACTGAGGTGTGTATAAGATTTCTGGGAGTTTTACAATGTCTAGTGTTTGCAATTCACAACACTTTCTACCCCTAAAAATTAACTTAAACACAAATAGTAAAGGAACCGCACACAAGTAAATCTGCTGAGGGTGAAAGGTGTCTTCAACTGTCAGGAATGTGTTCTGAGGGCAGTTATGCAAGTCAAAGTCCTTCTAAGTGAAGTGTCACAATATTTGCCAACAAATAATCCCTACCAACTGTTCCTGTGAATTACATTGATCCAATCTTAATGATTGAAGCAAACCAGTGGCTGATGGTATAAGGGCTTCCCAAGCTAAAAACAAATGCACAGACTTAAGACACCCTTGCACCCTAAACCCAGAGGCTGCTTTGTCTCCATGATGTTGCTACGGTCACACAAAAACGTGCCTGTAAATACAGGAAGAGCCCGTCTCTGTCTATCAATGCTGGTCAGTCAGTTATGCCTCCAAGTGTGTATGTTCATGTCTTTTTTTCTACTCAGAACTTCTCTTAGCTTTGTTGGGTTCCTGGAACTGGGCAGAGGAAGAGTTTCTGAAGTGCAAGTCTCCGTGTTATCCTTTTCATGTACATCTGGTATAGGATTGACTGTAAAGAACAGGAAAAACAGGACCTGAAAACATACCACACAGTGATGTTGAGGAAAAGGACAGAAGCAGAGTCCCTCCTGAGTCACTAGTCCCTTCTGACTGCTGAAATGTAATGTAGTCCCTAAAACCACCTGGCCTTACAGGCTTTCTGTGTGTATGAGCAGTGCCATTTGAGATGAGCAGCACTCAGTGTGTGGGATCTAGCCGAGGGATTTGTGAGTGAGGGATTTGTGGGATCAAGCCCCAAGAAGCAAGCTCTGTGAGGTGACTGGCATGCTTTCAGCATCTGGTAAGCACCTACTGCATCCACCTAGCACAACTGCTGAATTCCTGCTTTTATATTGAGAGTACTCCCGTGTGTGTGAATAGAATAATACAGCTTCACCTGGCTTGCTGCTCAAAGTATTCATAAAATATTTAATGTTTTGAAAAGGGAGGTGTTTCTTTTGAAACATCTTTCTCATTCATGTAGCTCAAGGATACAGAAGGAAAACAAGCCAAAGGGATGGCACTACTTGTATGAAATTGTGTCCCACGTTGGCTCCCTGTTGTTCCACTGCAGAGGCAAACCAGTGGAAATATGTAAATTCAAAGGCACCAAAGGCAGGATGGGGCATTGAACCCCATAAGCAGTGCAGCTAAAGAGCCTGCCAGCATGCAAGCTTGATGCAACACACATTGGGGATAAGGGGGGGGAAGCATTTAATTTTTAACATAAAATGACATAAATAAGGCAGTCCTTCCATAATGTATGAAAAAGAGTCTGACCTTCAGGAAGCCAGAGACTGAGTTCCTCAGAACCAGATTTGCTCTCATGACTACCGATGCATTTCTCCTGTAATTTCCAGTAGGCAACTCTTCCATGCTTTAGCCCCTAAGGAACTCAGAGAGTCTGCCTTAGATAATGAACCTTTGCTCAGCGGTGAACTTTGTCCTGTAAGACTCAGTGCTCCAAACTTAGAGATAATAAGCATGACCAAATCTGCATTAAGTAATTGTGATCCCAGTCAAGAGTCCATTAAAAACATTTTATTTGGATGCAGAAGTGGATGTATTTGCACAGGCAGGAGATCCTGATATAAAAACTGTTTTGTAATCACAAAAGACGAAAAAATTCTTTTGGGGAGGCAGAGGTGATTCTTTTCCTTTGAGTGTTTAAAAAAAAATGACAGTGCTAGCTAGATTTTGCTGTGAAAATGTCTTTGTCACCATTGCAAATAAACCCATTGGGAAATATAGGTTGAAAGGAAAAGCCAAGAACTCTTGCGTGCAGTTCCTCAGGACAGCGCAGAGTGAGCTGGCGTGACTGCTGCGATGGGAACAGGCAGCTTTTAGCAGCAGGATGGATTTATGACAACTGTAGATGTGGGCAAGGACAGATTGCTTTAGCATGGAAGGAGAGTATGAGCACTCCTGGGAAATGCGTGTGGACCTGTGACCTGATTAGCAAACAAGCATGTCCGTGCCAGCCTGAATCCCGCAGGCACTGCGCAAGACACGCTCCCAAACAAGCTGCCCCGTGCCCAGGTGCTGGGGAGCCGCAGGTCTTCCAGCTCCTGCTTGCTGGTGTGTATTTTTGCTTTCTGCCCTCTTTGCTGCAAGACATTGCTGTTGTACAACACATGTAACAAACTCGCTGTCCTTATGTGCATGGCTCTGTTTGGATGGGCGAGAACTGGAGCTGGACTCCATCTCCTCGGAGCCAGGCTGGAGATGTTTGGGGCTGCTCTTCTTCTTCACTTTATCCTCCATCAAGCTTCCTAAAGGCTGGACTTCCCATTCCTGGCTCTGCCAGTCACGTTCCCTGAGCAACTGGCAGAGGTGGATCTGCAAGGAGAGCAGGTTTTCCGTCACTGTTGGGGGTGCTTGCACACAATGAAGGAAAAACATGCTGGGGAAGCAGTAGCTCTCTCATTCTGGAGATGATGCTATTTCTTCCATGATAAAAGTACCTATTCCTTGTCATCATCAGATCTGATGAGCTGGTGCTGTGTCTGTGGTGATGAATGTATTTGTGTTACAAAGGTATTTGTAAATCAGTTCAGGAGCAGTGTGGACATCTGCAGATGCATTTTCTCTTCATGCTGGGAGCTCAACTAATTGTCATTACCTACCTAGAAAATATGTGATTTATTCTACTGCAGAATTCCATCATGCCAATTACAACTTTTCTGTTTAGTCAGGGAAAGGCATAAAATTGGTTCTGAGGAGATATTCTGAAATGATTTGTGTTCTCTTTTCTTTCCATAGGACTGTGTGCTTTTACTGCCAGTATTCTAGAGGGACACTCACAGAAGAAAAATCAACAGGAATTAAACATTCACCTATAAAAGTGTGCGTGTGTTTGCTGCTTCCCCACATTAACCGCATGGTTTTTATGCAAAAAGAAAAAACCAAACAAAAAAAAACCCAAACAAAAAAATTAATTTAGCATGAGCCAATTTACAGAGCATGGAAATTCACGTTCATTCACAGGATTGGAGGGTGCACAGTTACCAATGCAGTGTATATACAAGATGCCATGCTGTTAACAGCTTCTTTCAAGCAGTTTGATGTCATCTCAAAAGAAATAAATTCCTGTGGCCAGAGAGGATGTGCGAAGACGAAATGGTTAAACCATGGAAAGACACTAAAATTACTAAAATCCACAACAGCTCGCCTTATTTTTCTTGGACCCAAACTGTCAGGGTATAAAACACTATTTGTTTCTTTTTTAAACATCAATAGTTTTGCTGTAAATAAATAACACTGTATAAATTCTAACAAAATAGAATAAATGTTGATAAGGCACTGCCTTTTCGATCACAAACAGAATATTGCAAATGCATTGAGCAGGCTAGGTGTCTCAAATGGCTGCACCTACAGGGATATTCTGGGTGTATCTTCACAGATTCTTGTATATTAGCAATTATAATGTTTGTATATGCAAAAACGCTAGCTTGATTTTAAAAAAATCTTTAAAATCTGCTGCAAATTTAAATGATTCCCAAAATGAGGAATTCTGTAGTTCTGTGAAAACTTTTCTTCAGAGTACTAATATTTTGATGCATGTGTTTCACCTTATTTTGATTAAATCTTTTCCAGTTTTGCAAACACTATACTGCAACATGAAAAATAAGATTTTATCTGTAACCACAAAGCCCTTCATCTAATATTTGTTGCTGTTGCCAATTTTTCAATGAAATGACCTAAGACCCATAACATATACAGTAGTTGCATTATGGGGAGGGGGGTGCTATCTGTTCTCGCTTTATAACGGGGGTAATGCTTGCAGCTTTAGAAGTCGGTTGGTGCTCTAAGGAGCACAAGTTTGGGATATTTTTAAATGAACTGAAGAGAAATTATTAGCTAATAGACTGGCAGCACGCTGTAAAATTATTACTGTATTGTGTACTGGCTATAAGATGTAGAATCTTTCAGTAAGCCAATCATCTGTAATCATCCTAGCAGTGTAATATTAGGTTGTTAAGGCTGCTGTGTTTTAAAGGGCATTTTTATTTGGGTTTTGGTGAAATACTTTAATTTGTTGATTATATTCATATGGAAACAGCATTCATTGATAATAGCTCTAATTACATATGTATGAAAACAACAAACACTGGATGATCTAGTTGATTATTTAAGCATAAAATAAATTGTGTTAAAACTCTTGGATAACGTGTATTTGGCAGTGTTCTTGTACCCTGCAGACACGAGGCTTCGCAAGGCCAGCTGTTAACCGCCCCTGGCTTTCAGCTTCTTTTCCTCTTTCCTTCTTTTGTCTGATCCACCTCCTCATCTTCCCAGTGTGACAGGCCATCACTTGGCAGGCTGTCCCCAGGTCAAGCGGACAGGAGGAAAACAGAGCAACCACCAGCACACACCCAGCAAAGCTAGGAAAACCCACCTTCCTGGCACAGAGCTGATGTGGAGAATGAGCCTGTGCAACTGGGGTATGCACAGCCTCTTCTCCAACACGTGTGAGCTCTGGACCTCCTATAATTTCTTTCGACTCATCAAGAACTAGGAAAAGCGCTACCAAAAGCAGTTTTCTCCCCAGTGCATATCAGCCAGACCCACTGGCCATGATGTCATTAAAGTGCACATCCCCTCTGTATTGCATGCACTTCCTGTATATTATAGGTGAAGGACCACTAAATAAAAAAATGTGGCCAAAACAAGGGTTTGTAGGCAACATCAGTACACTCAGCTCTGAAGTGCAGACTTCCACTCAGATGCAATAAATGCAATTTATTACTGAGGGATCAATTTTATCTGGCTTTTGAAGAAACATGAAGATGAGGTATTTCATCTTCCAGTTTTTGGCATCTGAGGAAGCTGCTGCTACAGATCCACCTCAGTCTGCTTGTTGTTATCTACTGATCCCCACAGGAACCAGTCCTCACCTGGGGTCACTCAGCAAAGCTCCCCTGGCTGTGGTGAAGAGCACTTGACTTCAGGAGAATGTAACAGATTGGTTTGTCAGTGTCTCCGAATTTAAAGGGCTGCCAACCTTTGAAGCAGCAAATGAAGTAGTTTTCATCATTTGAGCAGCCAGTCTGTGTTGCAATGCAATGTTTCACCCAGGTCAGGATACTGCTAGTACAATGCTGATGGTTCAGGTCCTTACGCCGGTGTTTGGAGGACAAATGCGATTTTACACCGTTGGAGAACAAATACCTCATGTTGCATTTCACAGACAAACAGCAGTGATCATCCTCCTGGAGACCTCACCATCCAGATGCCTCCCTCCTGCTCACAAGTATCCAGATCAGCTGAATGAAAAACAATGTTTTCAGTAACTGGTGTGCAGATGTATGTATTTAATAGATCATGATTGTATAGTTGGAATTGTACAGGCTGTGGTGACAATCAGCAGGAAGGCAGGAGCAGAACTGTAGAAGAGCCTCACTTCAGCTCTAGCAGCATACAAAAGGTAGTGTTTCATTTGACTCATCTCTCTCCTCAGCCTGGTTCCCTGTTAGTGCCTGATGCTGTTATGGAAAAAAAGCTGTGATTGTACCTGGAATGGCAGCTCTGGCAGGCAGAAACACTCTTTCTGTAGACAGAAATTGGGGTTGCCTGTGCAGGTAGCAGAGATGTGTAGGTCTCCTGCTGCTAGCAGTGATTTATGTGGCAGCTTCGAGCTCTGGGAGCTGGTCTTGGCTGTGACAGCATACGTGAGTAGCTGCCAGCTCACCTTGGGGCTCCCAAGGATGTTTTTGCAGCGAGGCCGAGTCGCAGGTGCAGTCATGGGTAACACTTGGTGGCTGAGCAGGCTGTGACTGTAGCAGATGACTCTCAGACTGCCTGGGCCAGCTCTGCATGTGTCCAGCAGGGCAGCCCCCACCACTGGCAGGTCCCAGTGCCCAGCTCCTGCTGCACAGGATGGCAGTGTCACAGCTTGCTTCCTGTGAAGCTTTGATACAAAGGGACAACAAAGAACTGGAACTCTGTAGCTAATTTTGAAGAGTTTAAAATTCCATTAAATGCTGCACAAACTGGATTTTCTGGGTGTTGGGTTTGTTTTGCACTGAGTGTATTGATTCCAACAGTAGCTCAGGATATTTGGGAAAAAACAGGTTGAAGCATAAATGGTCATTTGAGAAGCAAAACGTAAATCTTGCCAGAACTAGCAAACTGCACAGACAGCCCTGGACTGAGTGAGTGAGTGCCCTACCTAAGTGTGTACTTTTTCCTTTTTTCTTTTCATGTTTTCTCCAGTGAGAACATTCTCCTTAGAGGCAAAATTATAAGTCATGAGACTCTGATTGCATCTATTAAAATAAACTCAATTGCTAAATACAGCGTTCTTTTCATCCTTCGATATTTGATTTAGCACTGCCTAATAATGCTGCAGAGTATTCTACCGTATTTTTCACATTTCTGAAAGAATATCAATTACATTTTATTTGTGGCCAGTAATAGTTTTAATGTCAGAAATTCTAAGAGCTCCCGTAGTGCAGAGCTGACGTTAGTGGGATAAATGGCAGTCGCTTGCAGGATTGCAGCACCCTGCTAATTAATGCTAATTTCCTGAGGGGTTGTTTAATGCAGGCATTGTACCGTGCACTGTGCAGGAGATCAAGAAGTGCTCTACCAGAGGCCACTGCAGCTGGGTGTGCTACGCTCCCAAAAGCCTCTCCATGCCCTCTAGAGGAGTGAATAACTGGGGCTTCTTTGTGGAGGATCAAGTCAGTAACCTCTGATGAAATTCACTGAAGTCCATCAGTGGCCATTTTTACCAAATTTTTTTGCAAACCCAGTGTGAACAGCTTGGTCTGGAGGATGGCAGGCGCAGCTGTCCTGGCACGAGATGTGGAGCTGTGCCAGCCCTCCTGCCCCTGCCGGCCCTCTCCCAGGGAAGGGGAGCAAGCCAGAGGGCTGGGAGTTGCCCTGGCTGAGGCTGGTGCAGGGTTGCTGGGCAGGGTATTGGCAAGGTACTTGGGTTTTGTCCCAGCCACGTGCATGACGTACAAAAAAGCTACAGCTGACCCACTGTATTCTTGGCCTTGGGATCATGGTCAGGGATTACCAAGGGACAGGAGGAGAGGTGAACACAAACAGGACCCCTGTTTCCAGGGCAGATCCTACCAAACTGGGGCTGGAGGAGTTCCTGGCTCAGCTCCCCTCCAATCCCTGTGAGAGAAGGAGTTAAAACACAGTCATAGTGTGGAAGAAAATATTCTTGCTTGGTTGAAAGCACACCAGTTTTCCAATGGATTTGTGGACCCTCTAGAGCCAGCCTGCTACAAAATTCTTGACACAAAAAACAGTCCATTACGAGGAGAGGAAAAGGTTAGTGAAGGACAGAAAAATGAGCTGCTCAAGAAAAATCTATGTGCATGCCACTTTTTTCATAACTGCTGATGCTAAAAACAGTATGCAAATTGTGCATGGTGCTATTTATTTGACCCTAAAGTCCTGGAGGAAGGTGAAGATTTATTATAAAAGTTTTGTTGGTACTTTTCCCATCACGCTAATGTTCAATTATTGAGAGCTATTTGGGCAAAGTACAGCAATCCCCTGTTCACCGACTTCCTTGGAAGGTTTCCAAAGGCTGGATATTGTTATGGCATGGTCAGAACAACAGAACCAACCTAGTATGTACTCTGAAAAAAATTCCTTGGGTGAACAAGGATACAAAAGCAAAGCCCCAGAGCTGAAGATGCCTTAGCTACTGGTTGGCTACTGCACAGCACATTTTATAGTCAGATACTCTATCTTACAAAGAGGCTTCTTTTCTAATACAGGTCTCTGATTAAATAATTGTTGGTCAGCAAAACAAAGCAGCATTACATTATTTTCATCTGAATTGTTTCTTAGAAAACATGCTATAACTTGAATCAATAGATGCCCTAACCACAATATTAATGATTTGGGTTTTTTTCTGCTCATACAAATATCTTTCAAATCAAGGTTTCTCTCCTGAAACAACCCTTCAACAGTGGTAACATTTCCACATATGCACTCCATTTTCCCCTTTCCCGTCTTGTATTCTCACTCTTTTTAAGGTTGCCTCAGTTTATGTTCCTAGCAGGATTTGTCATTAATTGCATTTTAATGCGACTTTGTCTTTCCCTTCTTCCCCACCCTCCCATTTCAGTCAGGTACTCTGAGTACTGTGCAGATTTTTTTTTTCCCTAGGGTTAATTAGCTTCAGTTGGCCTTTTCCTCTTCAGTCTATAACTACTGAATATTTTAATAAAATTGTATTCTTATAGAAGGTCTTCCAGCTGATTAATGGACCTCTGGAATTATATTAAGGGTTACATTAAATCTCTGAACATACCTCTTCTAACCCCTCACACCTCGAAATGTATATATACAAATATTTCTATTGTTGATGTGAGTTTATGAAACACTGTTTCTAATTGCTCATTGTTCCTGTTGTTGTTTGTTTGAATAAATCCCTGCCTTTTTATTTCTTATTTTTGATGTGTCTGCTCTTGTCCTGTAACAGTGCTGATGACATTTTCAGATTCTTTATTTCAACTAACACCTCCTCTTACTCCCTTACAGTTTTGCATTTATTTTTCATACAATAAAAAGGTACTGAGGCAAGGGGGGGTGGGGACCTCGTTGTGGCAGTTTTCACAGAATAGTTTGGATTGGA
>VYZS01104902.1:0-13772 GCA_013400695.1 Neodrepanis coruscans
AAAAAAAGTGGGGAAAGCCCTTCTCCTAAAGGCCAGAGTGCTCTTGAGCAGTCTGCTTTAAACTGCTGCTCTGGATTTTACACTTCAAAAGGTATCTAATGATCAATCCAAAACACAGGTAAAGTATTTCCTTCAGTTGGACTTCCCCCCACCAAAACTGCAATAACAGGTGCTTTGGAAACTGCAGCTTTGTTCTATCTCAGGATATAAAAAAAAAATTCCCCAAATTCCTCTTTTGATCCATCATATTCCCAGTGCAGCAGGAAAAAGAGCCTGGTTCCCACCCCACAGCATCACAGTGACTCAAAAAACCCCAAACCAGAAAAGACCAGCTGCAGCCAAGGGTCCCTCCTCAGGAAAATCTCCCATACTCCTGACACCATCAGCCAGGCTGGGCAGAACCCAACTACAGGGACATGCCCAGGTGCCAGCTCCTCACCCAGGTCCCACTGCCTCCCTGGGACCCTCCTGGGCACTTGGCTCACTTGGTTCTTGCTTTACTCTCAAGGTCACCTCCTGTTTATCTGTTCATTCATCCCGCATCTCTTGAACCCAGGCTGGATCCTTAACTTCCAGTGACTTCCAGCACAGCAGGTCCTGCACCTCCCAGGGCCCAGCGTTGTTTGTGACACCCAGGGACACAACTCCCCGGTCCTTGGGGGAGCTCGGGGGACCTCAAAGGCAATAGTTCTCTGCCCAGGAGCAAAGAAGCCATTACAGCTTGTACTAGAAGATTTAATAGGTGTCATAATTTATCATGTAAACTGAAAAGTGTTTCTTAATTAAGTGCGTACGTTAATGAATTTTTTAATTTGATCCCTGTAAGTACCTTGCTATACTAATTGCAATATTCTACACATTAGTCATCCGCTGTTGCCCTTGGCTATTTTCTACCCTGAGAGGGAGAGATAGAGCTTTTCAGTTAAAGTTCATTTAACTCTTTCCACCCAACAAATTAAATTTCCTGTTGTTCACACTGCAGACTGACAGCTGGATTCCAGGCCCAGAGAACAGGAAGGATGGCATTTGGCACACAACCCCATGAAGGATGGACACATCCCAGTCCGGTCTCAAATGCAGTGATTTGGGCTCATTCCAGTACCTTGATTATAAACAGCACCAAGGGATGGACTTTCCAAACCATGGACAGTGTTCCAGCTTTCCATGTGTACTTGAGTAAGGCATCGGCTTTTCTGACCCTGCTCACTTGTACCCAAAATTCTAAAGCAAGAGGGTGGGAATCTTACCACTGAGCATCAGAGAGTGGAAAGAAAGTGGCTGGAGGCACAGCACAAGGCTCAACCACCTCAGGAATTTGCTCTCCAGCTGGTGCAGACAAACTGGCACAACACGCAGCAAATACTGCAGCGGTTCACAAACCTGACAAGCATCTCTGGCAATTTTACTCTGTTACTGCTGTCTGGTACCTGAACAGCTTGAAGTGGAGCTTCAAATGCCTCTGACACATCCTAGGCTACAAACCCAATTCTCTCTCTGCAGGAGTAATAAATACTCTGCTGACTGTGGATGTGCACTAGAAGAGCCACTAGAAATTGAGACCCCCTCACCTCTGGCAGCGATGCTTCACAAGCACAGCAAAAAAAGTCTTTGTAACCCTCTAAACTCAACACTCAGACAAGACAAAGCACAAGGCTTTTACCCATGACCTGACAAAGGAGCTGGCACAACTGCAAACATGCAACTTCCTTCTCAGTCATTTCCCTTGTAACTTGTGACTGCTTTTGGTGTTTGCTTAAAAGAATTTGTAATTTCAACTCAACAGCGATTGGAGTCTAGTTGAGGGAGCTCAGCTTTCCAAATTCTAAATCAGCCATTTCTGAAGCCTGTTGAGTAGCAGTCACTATGGCCTATACAGGAGAGGCTGACACACCACAAAGCATGTCACACAATTTTTGGCAACAGAAGTGCCATCAACCCTCCAAGACCCAGGCAGCCAGGAGCAACTGTGTGCACACATCTGACCTCCATGAGGTCCTGTGCAGGATCGGCACCGAGCAATACCACTGATTCCACCTGTACTCCCCGTCAGAGTGACAGACAAATAAGAAAACAAACAACAGAAACCAGTGTCCTGCCTGATGAGCTCCAATTCCACACTCTGAAGTGCCTCTCCATAACACCTATGGCTCCAGCACTTTCTACAACAACACCCTGGGTTCTGCTGGGAAGCAGCGTAAGCCTTGTGTCCACACTAAGTTCTGGCCATATGTTCTGGCCCCTAGGAACACAATGGATGCAAACTTCAGGCAGAACCAAGCAGGACCTGTCCCACACATGGAGTGCAACATGATTTATCTCACGGAACCCCGTCTGGGTCCAAGGCATGAGGCTGCCAGCCCTGCATATCTCGGGTGTTCCACTGCTTTATGGCTCATCATTCCAGCTGGATGCTTCCTACCACACCTGACTCCATCTATATTAAGATCCAGCAGCAACTGCTCTAATCACTCATTTGGACTGAAGCTGCCTCTGAACTCTGGAGGACAGTAACACACCACACTAACCCAGCATGCAGGCTGTGCCCCACACACGCTTCTGAACACGCTGTGGGTCTGCCTCTGCACTAAGTCCTCCTGACAAGCTCACACATGCCATTAAGTGGATTACATGGAACATGTCTAACTAGCCCAAGAACCTCCGAGGCCGAGGCGGCTGTGGATAGCAGCCCTGCATCACTCATTCACTCCCCACTCACAGGCACAGCCTGTGAAATTAATAGCAACAGCCCAGCATAACACACTTCAGGGAAGTGAGACTCTTTACATGGGTGGCTGTCACCTGCTTTTCAACAAATTTCAAAGTGTTGCCTACAGCATCATGTTGTATTAGATGAAATGCATCCTGACACCTTTCTTACTGTATTACGCTCGACCGCTCAACTATTGAGATGCAAACCTCCCTCTTCATTTTTTAAACAAGAAAACACTGCCCAGTAACTGCCAGAGGTCAGATCTTGCTGCTTGCAAGCAGATCCTGCCTGCCCAGTCCTAGGGATGCCAGAGATTGCCAATTGCACCCAATTCTAAAAGCTCTTCTCAGGTGCCCTGACCACCAGGCACAGCTACTCCTGGTGATCTCAGGAGCTGGTGCCCCTGCTGTCAGATATTTCCCAGTCACCTCCTGCCATCCACCACCACAGCCCTGTGTGACCAGTGCTGCCATCAGCTCACCTGGCCCTTAGTGCCAAATGACATCCTCCCAACTTCCAGACCAATGCACTCTAGCTGTAATGGCCAAATTAAGTTTAAGCACTCTCCCCCATTACAGTGCACCCTACTCTATGCTAACCAGTGCTTGGCTGGTTCCAGTAACTTCAGCAGAACCACCACAAGGAATTTCACTGGGGAAAACTGGGCCAGCCACAGGTACAGGTAAGAACTTGCTCATGACAAAACAGTCTCACTCCTCCAGTTCCAAAATCTGAATGAGAAGTGGTATTTATATTTTGGAGAGTTTGCAGAGAGCACAAGCAAGTAGATTTCCAGGACTTCCAACCACGTGTTACTGAAGCACACTGCAGGTAGGCCTGTCAGAAATCACCTTCCTCACTACAAGTACCATATGTTATGAAGACACAAGTCACACATATTCTATCCTAGCGTGGGATCTGACATGACACTGTCAAACAAAGCTCACCGAGTTTGTCACTCAAGCAATCACATTCTCTTCATATTTATCCTCAACCACTCCTGCAGACGCTGCTTCCACTACAGATTATCTCCTGCTTTGGTACCTAAGATGCTCTTACTGTGATTACCCAAAGAACACACAAAGCTATGAATTCATGTTTCAGCTTGGACACACCAGTCAGTAGGCAGCTACCTCTGAGAAAAATGGATGGGCTTCTTTCTCTCAAGTGTTCTGCACTTCATGGATTTATCTCCGTCCCTGAGAATCCCCACATTGATCCTGTACCAATTTTCAGGGGTGAAACCATGACATAAAATGCAATACAGTGGAAGGCATCAGGCTCATGATACTTCTCTCTCATATCAAGACCATCTGGACTGTATTTTCAGTAATTCAGTTTAACAGCCATTCTTCCAGTGACACTTTTCCAGTGACATCACTGCAAAGTTGCTCGATTTACACCAGTGAAGAACTTGACCTTCTTCTCCCTTGCATGATCCTCTGCACTTGTTGCCACACCCCAGCACCAACTGAACATGAAAACCTTGATCAGAGGGAGGCTGTTTTTACACACACTTTGCCCTTCAGAGAGGGGAAATCCTGTATTCCTTTTTTAATCTCTCTCAGAAACCTTTGGAAAGCTTAAGACTGCTCAAGTACAGCACAAGAAGACCTGCACAGATTTTGACCAATTTCTGCAGAATGTCATCATTCCAGGGCTCCTCTGTCTGTGTTGGAAGCACTTGTACAAAAGTGGCAGCAGCGGCTGGAACTTTGTCAAGCGCTACATCTGTCTGCAGCTGTTCTCTCACCATCCTTCTGATAAATTCATCTCTGTGCTATGCCTTCCAACCTTTTCCTCTGTCACAGTGGAACACCTACCAACTCCTGGAAGAGCAACTGGTTCATGTGCTCTTTTAAAGACACACTCCAAACTGCCTGCAATCCCTACAAAATACCTAAATGAAAATAAACCAGCAAATAGAGGAGTCCAAATAACCCCTTTCTCACTTGATGGTTTACTTTTGCCTATTTTCTTTACCTCCTTCACCAGTGAAAAAATCCCGGAGGGAGAAATGGTTCCTCAAAATCATAAAGGTGAGGAAAAGGCAAAAATTGAACCTGTCATGTTACTACAAGTCAAACACTGATACACTTGAATACCAAAAACATCCTGACTGCTCTGTAAATCACAGGTGCTGATTCTATTTATCTGTTACTCAAAGATCATACTCCTTGTTTATGAGTCTCTGTAGCATTCACTACAGTGCAGGAACCACGGTTTTAGGGACTCAGTTCCTGTCCTGCATCACGCAGCCCCTTTGCTCCCACCGACATCGCTGCTTCGTGGCTCCTGGGTGTGCACAAGGAAGAGTCCACTGGCACAGGTAACCCGGTACCCTCAGGCTCTGCATTGGGCTTTGTTCCCTGGACAAAAGCTGTTCCCTGGGAATTCTCAGTAAGCAAGCACAAGACAAAACCCTGAAGCTCACCAACATCTGCTCCACCCCGCAGAAATGTGCTTTGACAGAACAAACCCAATGCTGGTGTCTGGAATACATAGGGGGAAGTTTCTGTGCTGTCATTAATCGTGTCCCCAGCATCCTCACAGAGCACATGACAGGTGCCCTGGACACTTTTGGGTTCTGCTGAATGGCATTTAATGCAGAAGACATCTCATCTGCCATTGAGAGCAGCACTAAGTGGCTTGATCAGATACGACATCTGAGCCAAATGAGCTAATTAGTTTATAGGATTTCCCCTTTCTCCCCCTCCAACAGGAGTGGATTGGTGTTTTCCCCTTAGCTCTGGCCTCACAGCAGGGTGCTACCCTATTGTTGAACCGTAGCTGGCATTTCTAAAAAGTATTAACTGATGTGTTGGCAATTGTGTCTAAGCCGGCACACTACGGCCGATGCACTGTCAGTTCTTTGTCAGGAGCAGCACAGCATCCCAGGTATGAGAAACAGTTGGAACAGCAGCTTCCACCCAGGTAGAGAATCAGCACTGGTAACCCGGGACAGGCAAGCCTGAGGCTCTACCAGGTTCATTAACAAAGTCTGAAGGTTTCCTCAGATTCATGAGGGTTTTCTTTGTGGCAGTGACTGGAAGCTCCAATAACACCAGAGATGTCATAGTCACTGCTATAAGTACATCCACCACATCCACCCTTCACAGATACCTTGGAGGTTTAAAGTGAAAACAAAGCATTCACTCTCTGCTCCCAGATCTTCAGGATGCAGACAAAAGGGCAACTGTGCTCCCCTCCACCTGTCCAGATTCATTCTCAGGGAGTGTGGCAGCCACATGCCATTGGTCCATCGCTTCAGTCGGCCCTTGGAATGCCAAGCACCACTGACTGCTCACTCCTCAAATCTACAGGAAAACACCAATCTTGTGGAGCAGCAGTGACACCATTGGCTAAACACAAGAAGTGCAGTGGCTACTAGTTTCAGATAGATTGATATTTCCATCGCAACACCGAAGCAGGACAGTCCCAGTGGAAGGCCAGTGACCTGTGAAGGAGTAGTGAAGCACCTGGATGACTGAATGGAGCACCTATCTCCAGATCCCAGGCAACAGACACTGCCATCCAATGAAGTAACTCAAGCCAGTGTTTGCCAGAACCAACATCGCAGATGGAGCATTAACTTTAACCCAAGCTTGGAGACTGGGCCGTAAATAATTCCCTTGAACACAATATCAAAGCTGCAGCTGGCTTAAAACTCATTAGTGGGAGGTTTATGCTGCAGCTGGAAAACACTCCCTTACCTACTCTGGCAGGTCCTGAGTCACACCAGCAGCAGCTCTTCCACACTTCCAAAGCTAGAGATCCATCCCTGTGGATCTGTACCCCACTAATTCCAGGCCCCTGGATGGAATGCCAAAGCCATGACAACCACAAGAAGAACCCTGAACTCCATTTAATGTTGTCAGAGCTCCATGTTGTCCCACACACTGTCCAGCTGTTGGAACCATTTCTGGAGCACTTCTGATCAACCAGCTGAGCTGAGGTGTCAGGAAGCACTTGGACAAGCTCCATGGGGATTGTCAAGGACTAGTGCACAACACTGGATTTGAGGGCAGATCTTCACTACAGCAAAATTTTAAATAATTATAACTGATCTATGTAATTTTAATACCCAATATTAAATCATTCAATATGTGCTTAACGTAAGTATAGGTTTTATCAGGTCTTAAAAGAGTTGTTAACCCGAACAGGACAGAAGAGACCTACACATGTATTCCTGCAAAACAGGAGCACATTTGGGGTTGCCACAGTAACATTTGTAAAAATTAAGAGCAAAACAGGACATGAAACCAGCTGGATCACAGAAGTGAAGATATTTGAGGATGTGTCTGAACACAAAACCAAGCCAATTTGCACTGCAAAACGCAACTAGAACTTACTCAGTTTTGTAGGGTCTTTTGAAAACAAAACCCTGGCAGAATTTCTCCCAGCCTCTCTCTCCCTATCTTACATGCAATAGCGAAGGTGATCAACAGGACAATCTCCTGCACTTGGGCTCTGAGCATATGAGGCTCAGCTCTGGCTGCACGAGCAACATGTGATGTGGCTCTGAGTGATTCCTTTCACAGCCAGTGCCTCCGATTAGTGCATAAAATGGCTGTCATGGTATTTGTGTCCCCTATAAAATACTCCAGGAGCACTGATGAAAAGAGTGAGCAGCACTTGAGAAAAATACGTGTCTTGTGGAGAAACTAATTTACTACAGTGCACTGAAAGTAGGAAAAACCACACCAAAATCCTACAGCTGCCACCTGTCCAGAGCAAGGGAACATACAGAGCTCTACAGGATCAGTACCAGTCACTGTCCAGATGGGAAGGGCTCCTACAGCCACCCTGCTCACAGACAGCACAGAGGGTCTGGTGATACGAGGCATCTCCTCGGCCTCCTGCTCCTACGTTTCTCCATTGCTGTCACCATGTTGGGTGGCTCCATCTGAGCAAGAAGATGTAGGCAAGGTCATCTTCTTCCCCAGCTTATTCCATCTCCCTGGCAGGTTCCATAGGCAGGACTAAGCAGAGGACTCTGCTCAAGGCAGCATTTGTCACCTGCTCTTCTATGACTGTGCACAACATGAGATACACCCTCCTCTGGGAAAGGGAAGGGGAATTCACACACGCCAAGCCATCACTCAAGGAGAAGCATTCCAATGAACAGGTCACCTTTTTGTCTGCAGGAAGACAAACCTGTATTCAAATGAGAGGTAGGAAAGGACCTGCTCCTCTCTGAAAGCTCTACTTGTTGTGCCCTCATACCTGGGATGACTGGGGCAGAGATGCAGGGCACTGTCATGTCTGCAGGAAGCTGCTCTCTAACCTGGTTTTTATTTTGCTTCCACCCTCACTTTCTGTAAGCAAGGCTCCATGTTCTAAGATTTTACAGTTGTGCTATTTTCTGAGGAAGACTGAGCCAGGCCAGTGAGATGGGTGGTGACAAGCCTCCATATCCACCCAATCCAAAAGTGCAAGCATAAGGGGTGGAAGGAGGTTCAAAGTGGATGTTTTCCATCTAAACCACAGGTAAGGCTGAGGAGACTTTGTGCCTTGCTATCCACAGGAGGAAGTGGGGAACTAGGCACACAAGAAGACAGAAGGGATCCCAATGTACCCTTAATCTATAAATATTTAAGCAGCTCCTCCTCCCCCTCTCCTCAACAACATATGCCAGCGTCTCCTTCAGCTCATAAAAGCCAATTCCCTCCTGCTGTTCCCAGGCACCATGAGTCTCCGAGTGGTGATTAGTGGATTACGTGCATCCCAGGGCCTGCCTCCAATCACTTTCCCCTGCAAATTGCTCAGCTCCGATGCAACAGCACAGAGCAGAGTGGGCTCTGTCACTGGGGCCTGGTCCTCATTACGGCCAGGAGACTGCAGGAGTTTGTTTACATGGCTGGAACATCATCCTCCCGGGCAGCTCATCAGCCTTTCCCCAGGGTTTCTGCTCGTGTAATGCTTCGGAGTAATCACCACCAGCTATCTACACCCGGAGTGGCATCTCAGCAATTCACCAAGTCAACTGACAACAGCTTGAGGTAATATTAGCCCCCTTACAGGAAGGCAAGTGCTCTCCACACAAGGATGCTGGAGCTTAGCACCACTCAATAAATCAGAGCAGCATCCTGGAAAGCTTGCCATTAGTTCTGAGCCATTAATTTTTGCTGGGACTTTGACACAACTGTTTGAGAGCACTATAACCTGCTCTCTCAAAGTTAAATTATAAAGAGCAACTTCCCTGAAGGTGCTAGTCTACTAACCCATTTAAGTCCTTGGCTAAACACCTCCAATAAATCACTGGGGAGCTGCAAGGCAGAAGGTTTCCTACTGTGCAATATGTGAGAGTGAGCCATTCACTCTCCAAACAAACCCCAACTGGGGCACCTTTGGCCCTAAGCAATACCTTGACAAGATACTGCACACCATGCTGTCCCAGCCAGGTGAAACCAGACATTTCACCACATGGAGTTCCACTTAACATCTTCGGTTCATGTCCTTTCCACTAAGTTTTCTTCCCAAACATTAAATGCCAGAGATATTTATAAATAGCAGAAGGCAAGCAAGCCCAAAAATTTCCAGTCTTGCTCCTACTGCACACCTGGAGACATAAGGGTGTTCTTTGAGGGGCCTTGCAAACCTGCACTTCTTAACAGTTTCCAACACTAAATAAAGTAAACAAATAAGAAAGCAGTTGTTTTGCAACCAACAGAAGTCCTGTCCCATTTCATGGCACAATCAAACACTGGACCCAGCAGTTAGGTTAAAAGGGCATTTTAGTTGGACTGCAGTGAGGCAACCATGTAGCTCTTATTCCATTCCCACCAAAGAGCCAGCTCCAGGTAAATTAAACCTGGGTGTTTTATGAAGACAGGGAGCGATCAACCTCCTTCCATATTGCACCATAAATTACAGAGAGCAGGTAATGAAGCAGTGCCAAAAACTAAATACTTGACAAAACCCTGTTTCTTACACCTCTCCGTGGAGTGCAGTCCCACTGCCATGACAATGGGAGCAGCCTTCCCCAGGATTACCTGCACTCACAGCCATCACCAAGGAGAAAAAGAGTGACTCTACTCTTAGGTCTACTTTTTTTTTTTTTTTTTGCAATAGTCTCTTTCTCCTGCAAACCAGTCTATTTTCAAAACATCAGCCTAAGCCAAGAGAAAGCATCAACTCCAGTAGTAACCCACCAAATTACACTTGTGCGCTAATACTGTGAAAACCATTTCTTGAACAATGAAAAGTGCAACCATCACCTTACTAGGCGTCAAACATTTTTACATCCATTTCCCTGACTTTTCCAACAGAAAATTCATCCCCTTCTCCATCTCATCTTGCATCTCCTGCAGCTGCAAGGTCTATCAGCATGTTTACATCCACAGTCAGCTTTCGATCTGTAATAAGACCTCTAATTTTATTAGTCAAATAATAAAAGTAAGGCAGTACTCATCAGATCTCATTACCACTCAGGGCTGCCCATGCTAAGCAGTCATAGTGTTGGTGTGATGAAATGAAGGACTGACTGTGGAACAGGTGTGACCCAACACACAGAAACAGAAGTGCTGCTCCTGCCCAGGGAGCATTTATCACCTGTGAAGAGCACCACTTACAAAGGACCATCCATGCTACTGACTGACACCTTTCTTCCACACAGTGATTAACTCCGCCTAAAGTCACTGTCTGAGGCACCAGAGGTTCTCTCTGGGGGTGGGATACAAGAGAATATTAGAACATGACAACAACTCCTGGCTGACAACTCCAGATGTTTTTGCTCTCTCACCTTCATGCAGCCCTGCTGCAATACAACGGTTCATTTTAGACAGTAGAGTAAAGAAAAAGCACAAGCACACTAAGCACAAACCCTGCATGGGAAACCTGCTCAGCACAGCAGGAGAGAGAAGTCACAGGCTGAGCCTACAAGAGAGAGGGCTCAGCTCAGGAACCTCCTTTACTATAAGACATGAATACATGTGAGATTGTTTTTATTACTACTATTATTTTCAAGCTTAACAAAATTGTCATTTAAATAACATATTGAAAGGTAAGCCACCACCTGCTCCTGCCAGATGTTCCGAAATCTTTAGCACCACTTCAAGCATGCTGCAGTACTGACGGAAGCATAAGACTGGACCTCAAAGGTATTTATCTCTCCAGTCTCCTACTGAGGTTGAAGGAGATTTCTATTACACAGACTCATCATCAAAATAATAAGGACTGGGCTCCAATTAGTCATGTAAATGAGAGCACACAATAGCACACTGCTCTTATTCCAAGGATCTGAGTGTGTATGAACACATGCGGATACGTATGGTGATGTTCCCTTCTAATGTAGTAGTAATGTAGTAGGAGGTATCCTGAAAATGCTNCTGTCCCTGTGAACCTCACAGCTCCTCCCGGAGCCCTGCAGTGCCGGCAGCCTCTGTGGGTCCCCTCACTGCTGTGATGAAAGGCAGAAAGCTCCGGGCACTATGGAGTTCTGGTCTCTCCCTCCTGTGCCCTCAGGCTGCCTGCGGAGCCCATCTGCCTCAGCTTGGAGAGGCAGTTGGAGAGGTCCTTCAGGTACAAAATGAAGGAGCTACTAAACTAGAAAGGCCTGTCAGAACACACAAAGGCTGTCAACAGATACGGCTTTTTCCCCTCAAGTGACATTTTACTTGCAAAATGAACTGTCAGTGGCCAAATGTTTTGCCAGGTCCACGATTTCACTCCACCACAAGTAAATGACCTTTGCAACAAGCAAAGGTTTCATTCGGAGGCTTTTGAGAGGCAGAACAGCCTTACAAAAAGGGTCACAAACATGGATATTTTTTACTAAAACAAGGATATTCAAGTCTACTTACTGAAAAAACCTCTTGGCTGCTTTTTCTACCAAGATCTCAAGCCATGAAAAACTGAGCCATTACTTTCCTCAGTTTTTACTGAGGAAACTTGCACCTGCAAGGAGGAAATTGTTCCAGCTTCCAGACACAGTCTCTTATCACACAATCTTTAAATTGTAGGTTTATGTCTCTTTACTGAAGAGCTTTTTATTATCTCAGTCCCAAAGGCCCTGGCTATTGTTCCAACCTCTCCTCAGCTTTCTTCCTCCTTCATTTCAATGGAGCGACTGTGCCCCCTTCCCAGGAGAGAGCTAACTCAGTTTCTCTGTCTTCTTCACAGTTTTCTTCACGTTCTCTGTAGTTCCACTTGACTACCAGAACAGGCTGCCCCAGAACCACACACAGCCCTGAACAAGGCAATCGGGAGCCCTCTGGGGCACAGAAACACTTCAGCCATCACACTGTTAACTCCTTACTGCTGTTCCAGAGCTCCAACAGCACCTTTAGCTGGAGCAATGCATCTTCTGCTACAGAACATTCCAGACATCTCCAGGCCCTCTCCGAGAGCTGCAGTGTATTTTATTCTATGCCAGCCACAGAGAATAGCGAGGTGTAACAGTGCAGGACTAAAGCTACTCCTGCAGGATATCAGTACAATCTCACTGGCTCAACACTGATAACCTGGCTACAGTTGCCTTTTAAGACTTCACAGTTAGCAAGTTTTTAATCCAGTTAATAACACGTTGCGTGATAAATTTGCATCATTACAGTTCCTTTATCAAAAGCTCATTCAGTACCAAGAGAAATCTATCAGCCAGACTCATAATGTCATCAAAAAAGATATCAAGTTCATTTGACAACATCTCTTTTCCATACGGCCAGGTTGACTGACATTAATTATATTCAATGCTTGTTTCTGCCCCAGACTGCCTGTGTGTGGGTGTTGCTTCCCTCTCCAGGCTTCCATCTTCATCTTCGTAAACGAGCACATCATTCTATTGCACTCCTGGGAGTTCATGGGGATGGATCCATCGGTGCTCACAGTCCCTGGGACCCTCCGGAAAGACAGGCAGCAACAGCAAGCCTTTGACCCTGTAGCAGGGGGCACAGCAAGGGAACAGGCTGCACCCAGCACCATCAGCTGAACCACTGATCCAAACCCAGCTTCTCAACGACTGAAGCAGACATGGAAGCACATTCCAGGACTCACTGCAAATGGATCTGACCCACAACTCCAGTCCTTTTTTAGGCTTTTCATTCTCTTTCTTCCATTGGATTTCTAGTTCCTCCATTTTCAACCACCTCCTGGCAGTCAGGAGACAAGGATGGATCCAGGCACAGCAGATGAAAGGGTACAGGCAGGAGTGGGGCTCTGACACACCATCCCTGCTCCCGGCAGACACACTTGAGACTGCTCATACCGGCAGCCACAAACAGTTCAGGCTGCCACACCAGCCAGGACCGAGCTCAGCAAGGGGGTGTGAACAAGCACATCTTCCACACAATACCTGTTCTAAGGAAGCACCCAATGCAGCTTGCCATGATAACTAAATTTATTATTAACTGTGTATTTCATGATGTTAGTGACAATATGTTAATGTGATTTTTCACGTCCTCCTGCAGTGAACAGATGGCTCCTTTTACTTTACTTTCCACATCAAGTGTGATTATTTCTTGGTGCCAAAAGCCACCTGCCGCTCCCTGGTCTCCAGTCTAATTTTTTATGTTGGTAAAACACAGCAGGACTTGTTATCAGTTGGATGGCATCTTAATAAAAGGAGACATGCCAACATATTGACATCGTGTTCAAGGGGAAATTTTAGCCCCATCCTGGCCCCTCCCCCAGTTCGTAAAAAATAATAAAATAAAACTAAGGACACAAAAAAAAAAGCCAACAAGGCCCCCCTCCCCAGACTCCACCAGTTTCAAGATGCTCAGTCACCATTTTCGGCCCCGAGCCAAGGCACAGCGTTGGCCTCCTTTTGTTCCCACACTGAGCACCTCAGTCAGGGCTCTGATCTCTCATCCTGTGTAATGATAATTAGCCATAACATATTCAGAAGTCAAATGTAAGCAGGAATACATTAACATTGAGATCAGTGCCGGGGTAATTTTCATTGGGAAAATGACAAAGAAGGACACAAAAATTAAAATACGGGATGTGGAGAGTCTTAGTATCACTTTCAGAGGATGAAGGGTGAACTCATTGGTTTGTCAGTCACGAGCCCACGCTGCACAGCCAGCTGTGGACTACACCAAACAAACAACCCAGGCTGACG
>VYZS01104933.1:0-14893 GCA_013400695.1 Neodrepanis coruscans
AAGAAAGGGCAGACAGATTCAAGACCCTTGTGAATGAGTACTCAGCCCAGGGGAAGATATGAGTTGGTCCCAGTTTCCTTGCGGAAGAGTGGCTCCCACAAAGAGACAGTGGCGGAGCCGGTGGGCAGCCACTCACGTGGCTGGAGGTGGGGGAGCCCTACAGCACCCTGCCAGCAGGCGCAGGAGACGGTGGTGGCAGCAGCTTCCAGCCACAGCAGCAGCACAGAAAGCCACAGCAGGTGCAGCCGGCTGTCCTCACCACCCACGCAAGCTCTGTGCCACTGTCTGAGGACACCTGCATTATGTTGGATCCTGCCGGCAACACGCATATGCGAGGCGGGTCCTGCCACGTGCGTAAACGCGCCACTGGCTAGAAAATGCCAGCGGCCCTCACAGCAGGTGGGACCATCCCCGCAGGTGGCCATGCTGTCATACGGGGCAGGGCTACTCTGGGGCCAGTGCCACTGTGAGGAACAGACCTGGGATAGCAGTACCCGTTGTGGGGGGGGTGGCCCTGGGGCCCTTGGGGCGCCCCGTGGTGCTGACAGGTGGTAAGGAGAGCCCCTTCCCCCTCAGCAGGCCCCAACCACAAGACAATTTGGTGGGAAATGCCACCATGTTGCCTCATGGTGGAGGTCTCAGGGAGGAGGAGGTGCCCAGTGACACTAGCCAATCCGGAGGTGAGCTGCGCTGGAAAAGGGCCACGAGATCAACCAAGAGTAGACACCCTATAAAACCTACCAGCCTGGAATTTCTTCCTTTCTTTGGGCTCAGCTGTCATCATAGCTGCATCTCGGTATCTCCTCTGCTCTCTTGGCCTTCTTCCCGCAGCTTGGGCAGCAGCGCAGCTTAATCGACAGTGGAGGCAGCGCAGGGCTGAGAACCACATCACTCACCAGTTGTGGTATTCACTCCCCTTTTGGGCCCCTGGGGTTTCTTTTCATGTTTTCCAGAAATCTCAGAGTGGAACCGCACCATTCCTTGGGCCAGCCTCCCTTCCTCCCTTGCTCTACCAGCCTAGCAGCCAGCCCGGAGGAGCACAGTCTGTCCCTTGCATTTCTATTGTCGGTTTTTATGTTTGTAAAATAAATTCTGTTAGTTGCTGTTGAATCTATTGCAATCTCTCATCATTCATACTGCCCCCTAGTGTCCAAACCAGGACAGAAGGTAATGCATATGAACCACAATATTTTCTAGAATCCTCTGATAATCATGTATCTATGAAAGAAAGGCTGACTTGTATACTGTAAGAATGCTTAAATTTGGCACCTCCCATTAGGTTAAAAACTTTAATTATAGGAAGGCTAAAAAGAGCAAAAAACTGAATACAGACCACCACTGGTCTACATGATTCCTTTCTGTAAGATGCAGTAGAGGCAGATTGGCATATGGTTATAGATTACCTCACCGTGGTTCTCACTGCAGTCCTGGACAGAAGACTATCAAAGTGACCGAAAATAGGACAGGAGGTGGTACTTTAAAACAATCTTTCCCTTAAAACATGACTGATCCCTCATAAACGTACTAATACTAAAATATTTTTCATATCTTCATGGCACACTTTTGACTGCAGAATCTTCATGTAGCAATCTGCATAGACATGAAAGAGAACAACTAAANCTGAGTTAGAAAAAAGTATCTTGCAAAATATGAAGTATATAGCTTCTTTTTTAAAAAATCTGTGACAGCATTTAAAGGAACTTCCATTGCTTTGGGGAAATATATGTTTCAAATTTGAATGGCTAGAAAATTCTATTGTGCTCCCAATGTCATTTTTACAAGTAGTTATTTGTGTAAAGAAAAAATATTTACTAATTTATAATACATTTGTACGTATGTTATCATGTACAACATGAAAAAGAATAAAAGTGATGCAGAATGAAATGCCCATACAGCAAATCAGTTGAACAACTCATATTGAATTAAAATTCATTAATTGAATATTAATTTGCATATCATAAAACCAGGCTATACTCTTTCTCTCATCACAATTGATTCAGAAGTGAACCACTTAACTTCCTTAAGCTACTTTTTACAGTTTTGGATAGAAGACACCTATTTGGGTGTCTTCTTTATACTCTAAATCTTAAAGAAACTGACAGATAAATGATTGATTAGACTTAAGGTTTTGACCTGCAAATAATTTCGCTCATACAAAACCAAACTGCAAAAAAATTTCTGTATTAAAACTAAACTTTACAGAAACCATTAAGAAAACAAACCTGTACATTCTGCATATTCTGGATACGGAAAACTTTCAGCTCTTATAGGAACTCTTTTTCTCACAGCTATAATTCATTTTTTCAGCCTTCTTTGTTTGAAATACAATTTTATATTTCCATATAAATTCAAAATCCCAAAGATCTCCACAAAACAAGGAAAATCAACCTTGGTTTTCAAAATATTGCAGTTTGGTGGAGTGGATTTGTGAAGCTGATGATGTTGTGGAAACGCCTTCTTATGTTTCTTTGGGATTATCAACATTCTATGTGGATTTTATCACAGAAATCTCGCTGCTGCAGTGGACATGTAAAGATACTCTTGAATATGTTTAAAGCTTTGTCCTTCAGTGTTCTTTCAAAGCATCATGGTAATAATACTGGTTTCCACAGCAACAACAGCATTTCCCACCTCCTCCTTTTCCTCTACCCTCTTGCCTTGCTCCCTGTAGGACTGACATCTCTTTGTGCAAAAATAAACAAGCATAATTTTGGGTAATACTATCCAAAGAATAATGCTGCAGTATCTGGATGAAATATGTATTTTTACTGCCAAATGATGGGCTTAACTCCAAGGTTTATTCTCCCTGTTTTTTCTTCTTCCTTGCCCCCACACCCCATCAGGATGATTTGGGGAAGAGTATGGAAACCAATCAAAAATCAAGCAAGGCACTGTCAAATGCAATTTCTTTCTGCCAAGTATGAGCCTGAAATATCTTAAAAGAGTAATGGTCAGGCTCTCAAAAATAAATCAAACATTTTTTATGAATTATACATATGTTTCATTCCTGAATCAATCACAAACTCATCCAGATTCCTCTGACTACCCTAGTTAAAGATCAGTATTCCCAAAATAACTTTAATCAGTTATTTTCAGCCCAAGGGTTGTCAGCAAATTGCTTGTTATAACTGTTTCTCATTCATTATTCATCCAATGTAACTGGTCATATGAATAACATGATACCGCTGCTGTCAATGCTAATATCCAGAACTTATTTAACAAGATGATAATGAATAAGCTCTTTATATAAATTATAACATCCATGGATATTTTTTCATAAAATAAATAAAACTTACACAGTTTGTGAAGAATTTACTTAACCTATCAGGAGTCACCTCATATATTTTAATAATTTTAGTGTAGAAAAATTCTATGTAGTGAACAAGACATGTTTCTAAGTTAATAAGCTAAAGGTAGTATAAATAAAAATGGAAATTGAATTTTTATAAGTAGGAACACTCTAAAAATTCTCAGATTAGAAAGCAAGATGAGATGAGTGGCTTAGAATACATGGGGAATAATTTGCTTCTGACAGATTTAGTTTTATTTTAATGTCTCACAAAGAAAATTTGAGTTGCTCTGTTTAAAGAACAGCTTTCCCTAGTTAATTATTTTGTGTCCTAAAGACCAGTATGGAAGCTTAGTGGAGTTCTGGGGAGTGCTTGCTTTAAGGAAAAGGGCAAGAAAAATCCCCTTTAGTGTATTGTAATTCTATCACTGTATCCCACAATATAAAACAGACACCAACAAACTGTCAATACTGCCCATTCCTGGGCTTGTCTAGACTGTGAAGAGTGAAGAGGGATGTCTCTCCTTCATCACTAGACATAAGTGGTTATAAGCAAAACTGCAGGAAATGCTGAATGGTTGTGAAAAAAATAGTGCATCTTTCAAATTCTAGACCTACAGATGTGATGCATCATGGTTTTTTAAATCTCCAATATTTGTTATCAAGTATTTTAGCCTTATTTCAGTTTTGCTCTTCTTTGAAGTAGTATTGTTTTCCAGCTCAATTTATGGCTTTAATCCAAGAAAGCTTTATTCAGATGGAAAAGGAATTTTCCAGTAACATTAACTACTGTCTCTTGAACATGCTTAAAATGAATGTTAGCTTTCGGCAACACAATAACTATGGACAGGTATATCAATCTGACATTTGCATTCATTATGAAGCTAGAATAAAGATGCACAAAATGAACTGTGCTATAACTACTAGTCAAGAATTAATTGAACTACTTGTAGTTTATTGGTTGAGCATTGCTGTAACAGAACCTTATGAGCCACTTAACAGCCTGGACTAAGGTCTGTATGATGAGTAACTTTATTCAAACGGTTTGTCCAAGGGAACTAACACTTTGTAGTCACATGTCAATGTATCTGAAAGATCAGAAGCACAGAAAACAGCTGTAAAATCTGTCTTTCAATTGAAAAGTTTGACATCTTTGATCTTGTTATATAATTCAACAAGATGCACAGAAAATGTATATGCCTGAAAAACATTAATAACCAAATGATTGTCTTTTCCCAGTATATGCAGGGATAATTTATAATACCATATTATAATTTCTCTTCCTAAGATAAGTATCTAATAGTTTATAGATCTGTATGTTTCCTTGCTTTTCAAAAAAGCAAGCAAACAAAGACAGAATAAAATAAGCCCATGTAAGCAGTAAGAGAAAGAGCTAATGAGAAGAGCTAAAAAATACTAAAATGCTGATTATAATAATATTAATATTAATACAAAGCAACATATTTTAAGATTTTTTCAAATGCCTAAAATGTTGATATTAACATCCAACAACACTGTGAAATATAAACATGTAAAGTTCTGTTTACTATAAATTACAAAATATTGTTTACATTTTATATTCAATCTACTCTGGAAGTATTGAAATAGCTCTGAAAAACCATATAAATTTGGAAGATAGTCATGTTTCTAGGTTTTCAATGCAATTTTAGTGATGTATTCCCTTGGAATTCAAATTTTACTCTTTTTATTTTTTGTTTCTCATATTAATGGGATTAAACCAACTGGATTACTTTGTTTCTCTTCCAAATTTTTGCTGACTTCTCTCATTTCACTTCCTTTATAGCCAAAAAAAAAAAAATATTCAAGTGAATCAAGAGCTTTTCCATTTCATGGATCAGCCAGCAGGGCTTGCTTTTAAAACAGACAGATGGTATCTTGCCTCTAGAGATAGATTGCTTCACCTGCACAAATAAGCTTCTGTTACTCTTGAATCAGACTACTTCCCAGTATATTTGTAGAGGAAAATACCACATAGATCATCTTACAGGGATTGAAACAAGAATATGATATCTATATTAATAGTATTTTTAGTCTCCTTGCATTTAAAGTATAGTGGTTTTTTAGTTTTGGGTTTTTTTTTGGTCTTCAATCAGTTCTAATCTTGGTGATGACTTCTAAGGTGTTATATTTGTAGTTTAATTGCTTCACTGCAGTGGCATGGAGGGCAGCACTCTTCTGTTTGAGGAATGAAGCATGTGTAGACAAACTCAAAGTCTGCATTAGAAGTTCTTGTATGTTTTGTTTCTTCTCTTGAAGAATGAAGTTGGTATTCTGTACCAAGCTTCTATTCCCCAAGGAAAAGGGACAGGAAGAAACCGGAAGGGTCCAGACAGAAATATACTGAAATCGTCAGAGGCCTAGAGAAACATGGCTGCAAAAGGAAGTTGAGGCACTCAGGTCTTTTCATAAGTGTGAAAAAGAAGCTGAGGGGTGATCTAGCAATGACCTAAAAACAACTGAAGAGCAGTAATCAAAATGACAGAACCAAACTCTTCTCATTAGTATAAATAATAAGATGGAACAGACTGTGGTTATGACTTCAGACGTTTGGATTAGATAATAACAGAATCATTTTCCCTAGGCAGTATAGTAACAAAACAGGTAGTCCAGAGAAGTTATGAAACCTCCATTTGGGAACATTTTCAGGAATCATCTGGAAAAAACTCATAGCTGCCCTAAAAGGGTGATAATTGCAATCCCATAGTTAGTGAAGACTGTACTACTTGACCTCCTGAAATTCCTTCCAATCAGTGTTTCTATACCTCTGTGATAAGTTCTGTGGTAACACTGGTACTCCCAAAGACAAAAATCCTCTTCAGATGAATAAGTTATTTTATATGTTTTCCAAACTGGTAATATGATTTACTGCCATTGTGCATGAGGAAACTGAAGAGCCCTTGCCTTTGCTGTTAGTCAATTCCTGGTTTTTAAGTATAGACTTTTTTTTTTTTTGAGGCATGTAAACTCCTTTTACCAAGATCTTGTCAGTGTAAAATCATGGCTTGCTATTAAATAAATAAATGTTAATTAGAATTCTCATTTACTTGAGCTACAAAGCTGGTCTCATTGGAAGTACACAACTAGAAGTGCTAACTCTGTTATTCTACTTTAAAAATAATTTAAACATTGCCATATGATAAACAACTTCAAATCGGAATGCCATATCTTGAAAAAAAAGGGCTAGAAATATTCAGTATTTTTGGGAATTCAATCATGATTTTTAAATCTTTGTTTTTGAATAAATTAGCTCTGAACTTTTTTGGACTACTTACGTCTTTTGTTTTACTACTACACTGTAATAAGAAATATTAATGTAGTAAAATAATGAATATTTATTGGTCTTGAAAATAGGAAGATCATTTACTTTCATTTAATTTAAAATATTATTATTGTTCTTGTTGTGGGTTGAAAAAACAAAGGTCCTGGGAGCTAAAACCGTTTTTTTCCCCCCCTCCCTTTGTCTTTCCCGTCCATTTTTAGNGGGGTGCAGTGCCTCCCCCAGCGATTTTTGCAGGCGCAGCTCTGTGGCCACGGGCACTGGGGGCTGCTGACGCTCTCACAGGAGCGGTTCCTGGGCACTGGCCACCCAATCTGAGGGACGGTTTGCGCCCAGGGGGGGCACCCACGCCTGCCCGAAATTGGTCCCCTATAAAAGGGCAAGACAGGCGGCCATCTGCCTCTTTTGTGGATGGAGCTGATCGGGAGAACATCTCTCTCACCTCAGCACCGAGTTTTGCAGCAGCACGGGCCAATTGGCGACTCCAGCGACAGTGGCACAGACTGAGGACCACATCTTTCCATCAGCGGTGGTATTTCCCTATCCGGGAAGGGGGGGGGTAGGGGCAGCGATCCTTTAATTTTTATGGTGTCTTTCAGGAGGCTCCGGTAAAGACCCAGCGCTACCCTAACACTTTCCTGCATCAGCTGCTGGCCCCAGAAGAGCTTAATTTGTCTGCCTTTCCGCTTTATTGTCGGTTTTCTGTGTATGTAAAATAAACCTTGTTATTTGTTTTTTTTTGGTGTGTGTTGCTTCTATTGGATCTCTCTTGTTAGTACCCCACCTCCTAGTGGTAAAACCATGACATTGGTATAAGTCTTCAAATGAACCTGTATACTCACAGATGAATGAAAGATTTAAAAAGAGTGCAATCTATTTAGCTTATTAAAGGAAATGTTAGGAAGCAATTCAGTTGAAAGGATTTCAGTATCTTCAAGGGCAAATGATTTTTGATAATAAAAGGCTTCTTAATTTTGCAGAAGGGTAACTAAATCCAGTGGTTTAGAAACAAAATCAAACTGAAAGTTAGCTACATGTTTTTTAACATCTTGGATTATTAGCTAGTAGAGCAATTAAATGAAAAAACGGAGAGCTAGCATTAACTCTCAGAAATTCTTACCAGACCTACATCCTCAATCAATCAAAGCTTTTAAGGACTGATGCAAGAATCAGAATAACTGATATTAGATCACCTGGGAACAGAAATTATACCCCAAAGGGACAAATAACAGTGTAGTCTCTACCTCTTCTTAGGTCTGAGCTGCAGCACACATGCAGTTATGTGTTGGTTAGATGGTTATGAATCGTTTCCAGAGGATTTGACCTTTAATTTCTGAGAACAGGTAATACTTTATGCAGAAAATTTTGTGAAACCATTACATGTATCATTTGCATCTTAGCAAATCCTAGGCACCAAGTTCTCCCTATTTTGTAATGTGAAATAAAATTCTTTACTGCTTTAATAGTCTGATACCAGTGGAATTCCCTCAAAAGCCACAGCTATTCTGAAGTCTGTTTTGACTTTTAGAAAAATGGTCCAAGCATATTAAGATAATATGTCCATCCATGGTAAGATGTATATAACACCATCATTGTGTTTGAAAAACTATTATAAATCCAGTAAGTTTGCCTGCCACCGTGCATCCACCCCTGCCACAATCATCTTGGATTTTTAAGTGCTTTTTTACAGCCTTCTGTAAACTCTAAGGATCTTTATTTGCGAAACAGATTGCCACTTGGATTCTCTTCAGATTGCAATTCACCTTACAGCAGCTTCAGGGATTTATACCAAGATTCCCATCTCCTCAGGTGCATAATGAACTTCTTTTAAAAAAAGTTAATGATGTAAACATGTTTGCCAACATGCTGCTACTACACACATGTACAAAATGAAACATTGGTAAATCAATTTAATACAGTGACACTTTTTTCACAGGGTATGTGTAGAGTTGTCTACCAGTCAGTAACCTCCTGGCTTCCTCCTTTTCTCTCCTGAAAACTGCGGTTATTTCTATGCCTATTTTTCATTCTTCAGCTACTGCAGGCACAAATGCAAAAAAGTGACAGCACATTCCTGTCCCTCCCCAGTCAGTCAGCTGGAGCTTTTTGAAAAGTTGTGTAAGGTCATTGATCTAAGGACAGCACATGACAGTATGTCCCCATACAGCAGTATGACCCCATAATGGTCATACAGGTAGTGGTAACACACCCAAAACCATGGGCACAGAGAGATTTCACATACCCTCTTTTTGTGACACATCAAAGTCCAGTTGCTAGTCCGTGAGCCCATTGGCATTTTCTCCAGGTTCCTATGGTGGTTTTAGATTCTCAGGGTCTTATTGACAAATGCACACATTTTTCTGACATAGAAATTTCATACCGGTTTGCAATTTTTTCAGTCAGTGTTGCCTCTGCCTTGCAGGACCATGCAAACCCCAAAGTCTGCCCCAGTAATACTGCGTGGCAATCCTTTAGGGGCACACCCAGACACTGGGGGCCTCTCACTCCAGCTCACAGGACCTGTCTCTTAACATGTCACAGTGGTTGTGTCAGTGGCCCCTTTTTGGGGTTTCTAGAGGGTGCCAAAGGTATTAGGCAGCCAGTCAGAGGACAGTCTAGAATGGTATGACAGCGTCAAAACTACCCATCAGCCAGTCACAAAGCAGAATGAAAACACGAGGCATGATACTCTCAGAAGTGCCAGCCTCCCTGTATGTAGTGAGTGGACACTGCGTTTTCTGTTATGCTTCTGAGTAGAAATGGCTTAGCAATAACTGAGCACTATGAAACACATAGAACTTGACATCATCAAAAAAGGAATGCCCCTGTCATATAATGCTGTCTGAAACAACATGATAGACCCTGAGTGCATAGTAGTAGGGGCTTTCCAACTCTGTTATCTTTTGACTATCCTTACTGACATAAAACTGTGGCTGAATCAAAATGGAAGTCCCCTAAATCTGTAGGGGAAGGGACTTCTTGGCCTGATGTGCATCTTCGTAAATGGAGTGGTCATCCTGCCAGTCATAACATATCATATGACCAGAAAAGGGTCGTAATTCCCAAGGTGAATGGTACATACGTATATGCAGGAGCGAGGAGAATTTCTGCTGGAATTGGGATACAAGCTGCTTCTTATCTTGAATAAAAGTTGTCCCTATTTCATTATCAAGAATAAGCTCAAGGAGCTAAGTACACTCAAGTACACTACGTCTTATCACATAGTTTGCTATTTCTTGTCAGGATGAGAAAGTTCTCATTCCCATTCTCTTGTGTGTATGGTTCCTTAAGTACAGTACAATCAGTGTTACAGACTTTGCCTAAAACTGGAGAGGATCGGCATTGACAGAGACCTACAGCATACAACAGCAGACTGTGTTTATGGAGATATGTGTCTAATAACCCTCTGTTTGGTAAGGGAAACATGAAACAGAAGAACTCTGAATATTAAAGAACAATTAGTACAGCATTTTCTATGTTGAGAGCTGTGGTATCGACTACTCCATTGTAAATTAGATCAAAAAACTGAGCTTATATACATGTTCTGGGAAGACCTGCATCTGGAGTACTTGAAGCTATGTAGAAAAACATGAAAAATCATAGTGAACTTATTCTACAGGACTCAGGGAAAACATGTTCTTTCCCTGACTTTCTCTTTTGAAAAGGCTTTAGTTATTACTTTTTTTTTTACTTCTGTTTCTAAAAACAGTATTTCAGCAATGGAAAGAGTATTTTTATGCTGAGTTAAAGGCTGTTAAAATACTCTACTGTCCTTATGACCACCACAACCGGGGAACTGGCAAGATGCTTGCCATCATATTTGCCTTCAGGATGATGTACAGAGCCTGTGAGAGCTGATAGGAAGAGAAAGCAGAAGACTGAGAGTGGGAAATTCCTGCAGAGCCATTAGTGACCACTTCCCACTTCAACTCATTCACTTGGTCAGTATCCAGCAAGTAAGATTTCAGCTCTTTCTAGTTCAAAAAATTGCAAAGTGGGGCAGGCAGGTCTGTCACAGTGAGAGATACTCACCTCTGTTGGGTGGATGTTGGCTGTTTTGAAGCAGTTGGAGTTCTTTGGAGCTCGTTTCTCCACCTTGTTGCTCATGGGGAGCTGCCAATGGCTGCTGACCAGCTGGAAATGAGGATCTAACAAACCTAGATTAGGGGAAACAGCCCTTTTTGTCATGGGTCGAAGAGAGTACCTTTCAACTCCCAGTGGGGCTCCCAGAAGGTACCTCCAGGGCAAGAGACAAACAGATGAATAGAATCCCAAGATGGGTCCTGGGTCCAAGGGGACTGCACCCACTGTAAGCACCCCACTGGCAGAAACTACAGAGCATTAGGCTTCACTGTGGCAGCCACTATGCTATCCTAAGGTGGCAGAGCCCAGGAAGACAGGCAGATAGGTGCAACACAGGGAAGAGGTGTTGGTGTTAGCCACTTTTCTTGTGTAGCTCTTTCAAGGGTATTATCAGTTAGAATTTTCTGTACTAATTTAAAATTTAATTAGGCAAAAATAAATTTCTGGATCCATAACTTCAGTTTGCTCCCTCTGCCCAAAGTAAGATTTTGACTGTAAGAGCTCACGAACTGGGAGATATCCAAAGCACAAAAAATCCAATGGTAAGCTAATTATACAAAGTTCCTGATCATCTCAGGCTGTTCAAATAGAAAAGTATCTATTTTCTACTTTTGAAATATTAGCTTATAAATATATGCCTCTTGATGCTTCACTCTGCTTTCTGCTCCAGCTCACTGCATAAATTTTTAACACAAGCTATAATCTGTGTGACAAATATTCTTGAACCCTTAACCAAAGCAGCAGCAGTTTGTTTCAGGCTTCAAATGAGGTAAAGGCCTGAGGAGTAGCCAGACCAGGAACTCCTCTAGTTCCAATGTGTTCTCTGAAAACCCACAAAGGAGCAGAGTAACATAACATTGATGCTCACAAGCTTAGAACACTGATCATGCAATAAACTCATGAGTATTGGATGGATCTTCTGAGGCCCATTTCTCAAAGCATGAAGAAAGTTGTGAATACAAGAAGTTTCATGCATACTTTTCCCATTTGACTAAAAGCCAACCATCTTATTCTGTAAATATGACTGCCTCAGTAACCCTTCTTCAAGGTCTCTTACAGGCTGCATTCATGACAGTGATCTCCCCTTGAGCTAGGTCAATTCTCAAGGCAGAGAGATCTTTTACTGACAGCATATCTTTGGTAAGCAACCAATACCTCGCATTACCTTGTAGTAAAATAATTATGATTTTTGACTTGGTAACGGACTAGTATCTTTGTAACTGATTTGTCTCAATAGTTTTGATACATTGATCAAATGACTGTGCCATACAATAACAGAGCGAACCTTAACATCAAGCTTTGTTAAGTAGCACTTTTAGATCATATTAAAACCACTTTTGCTAATAGCTCTTTGAAAGTGGTCCTGTCAGTGAGGAGAATCAGCCATTTGCAACAGCATATTGGTAAGACCAAAGTTCCACAGTAACTATGTGTAATCTCTCATGATCCTGGATGCCCTTTCTTGCTTTGTTCTATCCATGATTATTTAAGTTTTGTGGAATTTTCCCTTCCAAGACTATAACTTGCTATGACGAAGACTTAATTTTTTGAATATACATACAAATTTATTGGCTCCACATTTGCTAGAAAGAAAATGCTCTCTTTTTAGTTGTTAATCATTACCTCTTTCTTGGATGAGATTATTTTTTCTGTTCTTTCTCATCAGCAATCACTGGCTGAAGGACTGAGAAAAAATTTCCTGTTAGTAATGTAACTCATGCTTGTAAACTTCTCAGGATAGAGCAGATCTATTGATGGTGGAAAGAAGAACTAGCTTAGCCCTCTTCAGAACAGCTCCTGCAGACAGTCCTCAACTGCATACTGTATGTCTTGGTTTGAGTCGATTTGGAGGAGCGGAGACCTTGAACAGAAGTATCTTTCCTTGGATTGAGTATCCCTGGTTTTCTCCAATAAGAAGAGACAGAGATCAAACATGCTCAGATGTAAGTGAAAAAAATATCTATTTACCAAGAAGAATACTAATACTGATAAAACTGGGTTAAGCTAATCAGTGAGGAAAAACTTCCCAAGCCCCTGCCCACTAGACCAAAAAGAGATGATAGCTGGCTTCCTCCCATCCAGAAAACTGAGAGGAGTGGCCAGAGAGTTAGCACTGAAGTGAGGCTGTGGTGCTGGTACAGGCAGTAGATGTAGGACTGCGGAGCCCTCAGGTGACTGAAAGGACAAACAAGGCACCTTTAGATCCAGTAATGAGACTTGGTCATTGCAGTTTCAGTATTCATTGGTCAAAATGGTGGTTGTAGTGCTGTGAAAGTAGAAGTCCCAGGTGATAGAAGAAGACCCCTATGTAGAGTGAAGTCAGTGTCATCTTTTATTGGGCTCAGGCTAGGTGGGAACACTTCCAGTACCTCCCCTGGGGCAGAGAATTCTTCACTAGATGATGCATTACTGGATTATGGGACATTTCAAGAGTATTTAACACCATCTAAGATGTTACAGCTGCCTGTTACATCAGCAGGTGGATTCATTATGGCCATCAGCAGAGATTAGTATCTTCAGGCTGTGTGTTAATTGTCCTGGTGCTTTCCTAAGGGGAGTTATCACAAATAAGTCATTTGTGTAAGGACAAAGAAACAACACTCAGCTCATAGCCTGAGGTGGAAGGTGTGCACACCCTCAGCATCTGGATTGTCTAATCATCAACATTCCAGTCTTTCACACCTGAGGATACGTTATTCTCCTAGGATAATAATACCACACGTAAATTCCCTCCACAGTCTAAAATTAGTAGGCATATTTGGGGAAAAGAGAAGGTGGATACCAGAATCTTTGTGTAACTCAGGATATTGAGTTACTGATCCTTAGTATTACTGGTCACTAAAAACATCCTTTCTTCTAATCTTACATCCCTTTACCAGTGTGTCCCAAAGCTGTCATTGCAACTTTTGCTATGAAAACAGTTAGTTGCAGGACTGTAACTTGTAAAGGGCCAGTGAAAAATAGAGAAGTATCTGTAGACAGCTGTTTCAATGTACTGTGAAGAAGCTCAATTTTGTACACTCCTAGGTGTGACGTCAAGACTGACATGTGGTATATCATCTGGTTGAGAAAACATGAAGATGTAATTTAGGCAGAAAGAAGATAATAGAAACCAAGATTTGTTGAGACAGGTCATAGAGATCAAGCTTTATTTTTGGAGCTGAAATTCAACAAAATTTCTTTGAGTCAAATCCAATCTGCTTTAAGTCAGATTTTACCTTGTCAACATCATTGCCATTTGGGTTGAGCCTAATAAGTCTGGGAGAATTGGATGGCAGAAGCNCAGGCTAGGTGGGAACACTTCCAGTACCTCCCCTGGGGCAGAGAATTCTTCACTAGATGATGCATTACTGGATTATGGGACATTTCAAGAGTATTTAACACCATCTAAGATGTTACAGCTGCCTGTTACATCAGCAGGTGGATTCATTATGGCCATCAGCAGAGATTAGTATCTTCAGGCTGTGTGTTAATTGTCCTGGTGCTTTCCTAAGGGGAGTTATCACAAATAAGTCATTTGTGTAAGGACAAAGAAACAACACTCAGCTCATAGCCTGAGGTGGAAGGTGTGCACACCCTCAGCATCTGGATTGTCTAATCATCAACATTCCAGTCTTTCACACCTGAGGATACGTTATTCTCCTAGGATAATAATACCACACGTAAATTCCCTCCACAGTCTAAAATTAGTAGGCATATTTGGGGAAAAGAGAAGGTGGATACCAGAATCTTTGTGTAACTCAGGATATTGAGTTACTGATCCTTAGTATTACTGGTCACTAAAAACATCCTTTCTTCTAATCTTACATCCCTTTACCAGTGTGTCCCAAAGCTGTCATTGCAACTTTTGCTATGAAAACAGTTAGTTGCAGGACTGTAACTTGTAAAGGGCCAGTGAAAAATAGAGAAGTATCTGTAGACAGCTGTTTCAATGTACTGTGAAGAAGCTCAATTTTGTACACTCCTAGGTGTGACGTCAAGACTGACATGTGGTATATCATCTGGTTGAGAAAACATGAAGATGTAATTTAGGCAGAAAGAAGATAATAGAAACCAAGATTTGTTGAGACAGGTCATAGAGATCAAGCTTTATTTTTGGAGCTGAAATTCAACAAAATTTCTTTGAGTCAAATCCAATCTGCTTTAAGTCAGATTTTACCTTGTCAACATCATTGCCATTTGGGTTGAGCCTAATAAGTCTGGGAGAATTGGATGGCAGAAGC
>VYZS01104939.1:0-16261 GCA_013400695.1 Neodrepanis coruscans
TTTTTTAGCCCCACGACAAACTCTTACTATTTTAGGAGATTTACTAAATAGCTTTTCTGTTGTGATATGGAGATAAAATGTCTGGCTTCCATTGCCCTTCCCAGTTTTCCCCTCTTTTATTCTGGTAGTCAGTGGTCTGGAGATGAGTCAGTGTTTGGGGAGATTCAATTTCCAGAGTTTAACTTTATAATAAGATAGAGACAGTCAGGTATATTGATACAGGGCCACTTGTTGTGATGCCACATCTGCTCTGTTGTTCCTAAGGGCTTGGACATAAGCAGAGCTCACACTTCCATAAGGGTTGGTGTGTTAGGGAAAAGAATGGTCACACAAATAAGACTGAATTTGGATTGAGATGATCTGAAATCAGTTCTTGACTCAACAGAGATTTTACTTGTCCTTGTCTCAATGAAAAAAACCCAAAACCCTCCAGGCCATTCATTTGCTACTTACAGTATAGCATCCGGAGAGAGGAAATGTATAAAATATCTTGTGAACTAGCAAGACTTGCTAGGAAACCGTATTATGTTCCTTTCTGTTCAACAGGCTGGAAAGTCTTAATGTTTCCTGTCATCTTAAACTTCCTCTTTGCTTTATAAATAATTCCTGGATGCAAAACATTTTCGAGTGCTTTGGCCCTGCACTCAGGAATGTGTGCTGAGAAAATCTTCCTGAGACATAAAACACTCAAACAATCATCTTTTTGGTGCACTGCCAAGTACTGTAGATTTTCAAGTAGGTCCTGCATATTGAAATGCAGCTATGCAGATCATCATCACCTGGAAAAAGGGAAAATTGCTTTACAGGAGGAGGGGCTTGCAAAAGTGGTGAAAATAATTTTCTATGTCTCATGCTGCTTTGAGCTGAGGTACTGAGATGAATTTCCACTTGCCTCTGCTCAGGTTAGAAAATCTGAAAAAGCATGGAATAGAGTGGAATGTCTTCTCTCAAACTCCTGGTGTTAGGGAAGGGTTGCCCCTGGACCTTCCCAGAGAGCATCCAGGACCCAGTGCTAGGGACAAAGATGAAAAGATGCCTCAGTTGCTTCCTCATTCCACTTCTTGAGCAAACCCCACCAAGAGGTGGGTGAAACTGCTGACAGCTGATGCGACCTGCCCAGATCAGAAGGACTCCCAGGAGTTTTCTCCTGGTATTTGCACCAGGGTATTGCACCTCTGCTCATTCAGTGTGGGCAGGGCTGGGACACCACAGCTGAATCCATCAAAACCAAGCTAAACATGCTCACTGTTACAATCCTGCTGCTATTTCATCAGGTCGATATGTAATTGTTTCTGTTGCTGGAGGGCTCCATCACCCCCTTCATTAAAATGCAAATTTTAAGTTAATTAAAAATGCTGGGAGCATTTGCACAATTTATGACCAAATCTTAGAGTCCAGAAACCCCCACATTGGGGAGGGACAGCAAGACAGTTTTGAAACTGTTGAAATAAATCCTTATCTCAGAACACTGATGATATTTTAGCTGATAAAGGAGGCTCTTCTTGGACTTTTACAATTAATTTGCTGTCCTTAGACTGGGAAATAGACAAACCAGAAGGATTTCAAACAGAATTATATTCCTACAGATAAAGGTACCATCTAAACCTATTCACACACAAAAGAAAGGAAGAAGAAAGATCCCAGCTGATTCTCTGATGCAGCAGTAAGTGATTTTATTTCTGCTCAACCTTCTTTTCCCAACTAGGAGTTTTACATATCCCCCTGTACAGCTGATCTACTCTTTACAGCACTGGGAACTTTTCTGCTGGGATTCCTCAGTTTTATCTGCTCCTAACTTATCAGTAATGATAAAACTCCTGTGATGTGCTGGGATGAATGGGAAGCTACTCCTTGGTGGCATGCAGCAGGCCAGCAAGAGGACAACCTCAGGCTGTAGCTGCCTGGTTTTCATGCATTGAGCTGGGACCTTTCTACCTGCTCTCTCCTCTTGGCTAAGGAGCTGGAGAAGTGCAGGGAAAGCCTGGACTCACTGGTGCAGCACACCTTGTTCACACCTTGTGTACAGCTGCAGTGGGATGCATCTCTGACAGCAGGGAAGGAGGGATTGGTTGGGGTATGAAACCCTACGTGGACCTCGTGACACATTCATGGCATGTGAAACCACCCTTGGCATCTTGGCAGTGACTGGAGCCCTTTCATTCTGCTCAAGTGGAGGAAGGTGTGTGATCTTCCCGCTGGGAAGTGCCAGGGGTAAAGGATCAGGGTGTAGGAAGTTTGTGACTGGAGGCTCCACCTCCTACCTGGATTCAGTTATCTCAATTTCAATTTCCAGTGCTTTCACCTTTGCTGAAAGCCAGGAGGCCACAGCCTGAGGGCCTCATCTTGCTGGCCTGGTACGTGCCTCTTTCCCCTTATTTTCCTCAAGCCATTAGCAATTCCCTGCTGTTTACATCCTTCTGCCTTGGGGAAACCTGTGGCAAACCTGGTTCTTACTTCTTGTGGTCACAAGTGAATCATAATCTGACACTGAGGAAAAAAAGTATCCCCACATCTGCAAAAATAAACCTGATGTGAAACCCCCTTCTTCCTCAGAAAAAAAAATAAATGGCAATGGAGGGTGGCAGATCAGGGCATGCCCTGGACTCCTTCCAGGAGCAGAAGCAGCAGCAGTGTGACCAGATTCCAGTGCCTGTGCCTGCTTGGCATGCCTGGGCTATGTGGGGAGAGCCAGGCAGGCTAACACAGGGATCTCTCCCAATCCACCATTGGAAGTGCCTGCCTCTGTTGCCTCTCATGCCTGTTCAAGGTTCCTGTTCCTGTTCTTCATATCCTGCAAAGGATAACACATGCACCAAACAACAGCAGCCAGTCCAGAGCCTATTTCTGCCACATGTATAAATCAGCAGCAATTTCCACCAAGGTAAATTTTGTTACTCATTATAAAATTGGCGTAAGTTAGGTCAGAATCCAGCCTCCTGAGAGGCTGTTAATGTCCCTGGAGAGTCTGGGTATGTGTGTGTGCGTGCATGTTTACGTGAGCAAGAGGAAGGGAGGTAGGAACTCAAACTACTGCAATTATTCTCATTGCAAAGCCCTGTCTGGGATGAGAGGGACTCGTCTAGTGCCAAGCTCTCTACAAGCCAGGAATAAAGCAAAGGTTCCTTCTGAAAAGAGCCCACTCTCCAGTTTAGTGTCAGATGTAACAGGAGAATGATATGAAAATATGGAAGTTTAGAAGGATTTGGTAATTATAGACACTCATCTTTGCCCAGCTTCACTGTGGGCACAGTGGCACTGCCAGTCCCAGAGCACACATATCTTTCTGCAGATTAGATTAGTGACTGTAGATTGGCAAATTCCTGCATATTTAGGACATTGACAGGTCTGGTCTGTTATTTATGCAGTGACTGAACACATGCATTAATTTCTGTGAGGCAAGACTCTTTACGGCTCCCTATGGATAGTACAATGGATACTGAGTTGCTGTCCTTCTGGTCATAGATAAATCATCTACGAGAATTCACTATCATCTGAGACTACATTATTGGGATTGTTTCCACGTTCTCAGCCCTGGTAGTTAAACACAGTAAATAAAGACATGATGATTTGTTTTTCATTCAGTTGAACTATTTCAAGATTTCAGGGGAAAAAATGATAGATCCAGAGTTATAAATAACAACACTGCATGTACTGGGGAAAATGCTGCATTCCCCCAGATATTTGTAAGAAAAAGGATCAAGAGAATGTGAAACTCATAAAATTTTTGGTGGTCCTTGGCCGGATGTGATGTGTCAGTAGATGCAAGGCACATACCAAACATGAAGTTGAGCAGTCACTGAAGATTTATATCTCCAAACATCTATGTCCCAATAGCACCATATGTTTATATGGACTGTACGTTTATTATTGGAAATTGAAGGTCTGCCTCATCACTTCTTACTGGAATTTCATGGATGTTTTTTTTTTCTGAAGGACACGGAGAGTAATCCATGTTACCACTTATATCCTGGGTCTATTTTGGTTTAAAGTAAAATTTAAATATGCATTCCTTTTTCTTAGCAAGGAACAGGATTCCTGAAATTAGAGAAGGGGAGCAGAGGGCAGACAGCCACCTCATTTCCATGCTTCTTCTTGTAGAACTTTGTCTTCGTATGTAAGGATTTTATAAAAATTTACATTTTCTTGGTACTGTACACATATCCTATCATTCCAGTCAGGTATAAAACAACTCCCCCAAATAAAAAGCTGCCAAAACTCCGGGAGTATCCCTGTCTGCAACAGGAATAGTCCCAGAAATCTGTCAAAGCAGAAAAGCAAGAGCTGCGGGTTGGGGCTGGTTTGCTTCTCCAGGAGCCTGGGAGCCCAGACCAGGCTGAAGCTCAGCACCCCAGCGCCCTGGTTTGCTCCATTGGTGGCAGGGACATGGTGATGAGGCAGAGCTGCTGCTGGCAAAGCCTTGTGTGATGGCACCAGGCTGCTGAGAAGGACACACAGGGGAAATGCAATGGGCAAAAGAAGGTCCAAATATGTTGTGGGACACGGGCGGCAGCAGTGGCTCGGTGACAGCTTCCCAGGACAGAGGCACTGCCCTGTTCAAGGCCCTCCTCTCAGCAGGCAGGCAGCCGAAAGCACATGCTGCCCTTTTGGCTACCTGTCCTGTGCAGCTGGAGGGGTGAGAATTGTAATAATGCTGGAAAAAAACAAGCTGTTTTCCCAGGCACTCATTTCCAGGAGCTAGGAGGTGGGGCTGCCCTCAGGATGGTGGCCCCCCCGCCAGGGAAGGGAGGGTCCCTTGCACCCTCTGATGAGACTGAAGACTTGCCGGTAGCAGGAAATGATATCTTATACAAGCACACCCTTGGGTAACTGTGGTAGCTAAAATAATATTCCATGTGGTAACTAAAATAATATTCTGTGCTCCATGGAGATGGGATTGTTGTGGTTAACTAATGTGTAACTCACACCACTAAGCAGTTCCTGCTCACAGTGAGGGCTACATTATATTTAATATCATTTTACTTACCTATAGTCTAAGGTGTTGAGTTTTTTTCTAATTTAATACAGACCTCTGTGAATGTATCACTTCTTCTGCCTTGCAGGGCTGCTCTCAGGTCACATGCCAAGGACAGACACACAAACTTATAGGGTATATACTCACTGGGGAATTTAAACAGCTAGGACTAGCTCCCTGGCTTTAGGCAGGTATTCTGCCCACTAGTGCCATGTCCACACGTCCAGTCAAGCTGCTCACAGCCACACAGCCAGCTGGGAACAGCCTCTGGTCCCTGTAAAATCCTAACTTGTTCCCTGGGTTTGCATGGGCAGTGCTGGTGACCTAAACTGAGCTATATCAGTGCTGCCAATTTAAAAGTACATGTTATCTAGTTTTGGAGCTTAAACCTGAAAACCTGGGGCTTCCATACGAGTTTGCTAGTATGGATGCAACCTCTGTTTTCCTCATGGGGAAGGAGAAGAAACAGGAAAAACTTCTCTCTTATTTACATAAACTATTATGCTGCTTACCCAAAATGCTGCCTACTAACACATTAACTTGGCTGGAATCTGTTTAAGTTTTGATTTCACAAGAGATAAGAGACTCTCTACATAACCACTGCTGTGAAAAGACATGCAAAAGGCAGCAGAAGGCCATGGGCATCATCTCAGTTACTCAGACCTGGGCTGTAGGTGCAGACATGGTGCTTTTAAGGAGGGCAACACTGCCTGCAGTGTGATCTGTGCTAAAACCAATGTCCCACCAATCTAACAACACTCACTGATTACCTTTCTATCTGGGATGGAACAAGGGATGTGCAATTTTGAACTAAGTGGTGCAAGTCATGTGCTATTAAGTTACCTGTCTGACCCCAGGCACAGCTGTGTCAGGAGGGATGAAGGGGTCTCAGTCCTGGGGGGTCTGGTCATCAGAAACACATTTGAGATCACAGGGGTGAAAGAAGGGCCCACCCCAGACTTTTTCAAATAAATCCAGTCTCTCTCTCACTTTCCTAATTTTGTTTCTGTGTTGCAAAGACACAAAATATTTCCTGATGCAAAATGAAAAGGCACAGAGAGTTACTGTTTGAAGTGATGTTTATTCTCCAGGTTGGCAGCATTTCAAGCCTTGGACCAGTCTTCTAAGACAAATATTGCCCAACTAGCTGAAGACCTGCTTCTGTTTCTTGATTAATGTGTTTGGCTTCTGTTGATTTATGGGAGCAGCAACTTTATGACCTTAACACGTGCTGTGAAAAAAGTGTGTTTGCACCAGAAACCAGGAGCTACCCACTGAAAAACAAAGCAAAGGGGGATGGATTCAGGTTGTAACTGTGCACTGTGCCTGGGGCTCAGGTGCCCTGTGTTGTCACCATTGCAGAGCATCTGTGACTGCTCAGCTGGGAGGAGGGAGAGAGAGATGACACTTGCCATTCTCTTTCTGAAGTGTTCAGTGCTTTCATCTCCCTTCATAACCTCACTGGCTGCAGGTCCTCAGCTGCCCCTGGCATCCTCAGGGGGTTCCTGGGGTGGCTGGTCCCCTCCTGGCACTGGCTCATTGGCCAGACCAGCATGGAGGATGCTGTGCCTCCAAGTTCAGTCTGAACAAGGGGAAGGGCCACGAGAATATGATGAGACTTATGGCCTGGTCCAATCACAGACACTCTGTCTGATGTATTTTCCTTACCTGAGTGGAAAAAGCACCAGCTAGATAGATGCAACTCTACCCCATTGTTAAGGTAACCAAGTTGATCCAATGTGTCTGTAGTAGGCAAGTCCTCACAGGCTTTCAGCAATGGCAGAAGAAAGACAGACCAACAATAACAGAGGGACAGCTTTACACACACACAGAACTGGCAAGGACACAAAGGACACACAGAGAGGATTCAATTTTTTTCCTAATTTCATCTGACATTTAGCAATCGTAACTTTTCATTCGAGTAATAAATGGGTTTGTCCTTTCCAGCAAAACTGCTGTGGACATATTATTCCCTTTATGGTGTGTTTTGCTGAATTCCAGATGTTGATGTTTATTCAAGTCAAAGTTCAACCAAAGAAGGGTCAAATAAAAAAATAAGTTTTTCTGAAAGTGAAAAAAACCCAGAAGGTTTTGAAAACAGTTGGTTTGTACAGGTATTATTGTTTTATGAAGCTTTACACTGAGCTGAATTACAGCAATGCAGTGAATCATTCCAGGGGAGTGAAAATGACTGTCAGTGCTTGCTTCTCCCATTAACCTTTTTTAATGTGAACTCATAAAATAATATGTGGTCTGTGAGATGAGGGACAAATGACTACTCATTGAGCTTAGCCTCCACAAGAGAAATTAGCATCTTTTCTGATGTTACAATGAAAGAAATAACTCTTTGCTTATCCAGTCTACTCCTATATTAAATGCCTCTCTTTATAGGCAGAGATAGAGCAAGGGGAGGAAACACATGATTAAAGATGATGCTTATTTGGGTCATGACCAGTTGTTTCTGTCTCAGGTGAGATTGCATATACTATACAAAGCAAAACCTGATCCTCATTAGAGCATTCATGGGCTAAAAGAAGGCACCACAGTCCTTGCTCAGAGATGAGAAGATGAAATGTTCTTCATTTGCTTTCTTGATAATTGAATAATCATCTCTTAAATTTTAACTAGCTTTTAATCTTGGGAACCAGTCTCTCTGGAATGAGCCCAGGTGGCTGTAGAGCAGCCTTGGGGTGGCTATGATTAGCAAATCTCTGACTATACTCCTGTCTTTGTTCTGGAGTGAGTAGATTACATAAAGCTGATTTTTTTTCTCTCTCCAGGACTAAACTGAGTCTGTGAACTTGATTCCAATTGAGGTAGATTTCCTCCATATTGCAAAGGAAATTAAGCAGAGCAAAAACAAGAAGTTTGTTTTAATTGAATGGAAGATATGCACAGGAGTGGCTTGCTACCTGCTGTTGCTAGCTGAAGGCAGCTGAGATATTTAGAAGCCTGTTTGAACTAACTGCACTCCCTGGAACTGCACTTGAAGATCTCAGTTCAGCCTTTCATCCCTGTCAAGTGGGATGAAACCACCCCTGACAGGTAACAAACTCTTCCATGACGAGGTTTTGATGTTTGGGTATGTCCTGCCCATTCGCCGCTGGGCTGCAGCAATGAGGTGCATAGGTAGAGAGAGCGTTCTCTGTGACCACTGGGTACAATGGAGAGGTTTCCTGGGGCCTTTGGGAACTGGGAACTGCTTCCTCAGGAGACCAAGAGGCTGAAATCTCCTTAGTCCCATAGACAGGAAATAGAGGTGTGTGGCATCAGATCTGAAGAGACCTTATGCTGGGCTGGAAAAAATATGTAGCTTTTCTCTGTCCAGTTTTAATGTTTGGTAAAGTCCTGAGCAACATTTTGCTTCAGTAACCTTTGAAACACTCCAAGAACTTGTGAGGTTTTTACAACGTTAAGCTTGCCCTGTGCAGACACAAGGGATTAGTCACAGAGACACGTGCTGAGAGCTTGCTTGTGCCATCCATCAGCTCACAGCTCCACCTCCACCCTGTGGCAATCCTAGAATCATAGAACCATTTAGGTTGGAAAAGACCTCTAAGATCACTGAGTTCAACCATTAACCCAGCAGTGCCAAGTCCCCCGTAAACCATATACCCTAGTGGCACATCTACACATCTTATTTAAATATCTCCAGAGATTGTAACTCAACCACTTCCCTGGACAGCCTGTTCCAATGCTTGACTACCCTTTCTGTGATGAAACTTTTCCTAATAGCCAACCTAAACCTCCCCTGGTGCAACTTGAGGCTCCTGCAATCTATATTGTGACAAAGTCAGGGTGGCCTTGGCACGGGTTTCTGGGTGCTTGCAGGAGATTGACACACAGCCAGAAATGCTGGTGATGCTGAATGAAGGGCTCCTTCCAGGCTGAATCTGGCTCTGTGTCTTCATCTCCATGCGGGAAAGACTAAGAAAGACTAAAATGTGAAATACTTGGGCTCTGGAAGATTTTTTGAGTACTTTTGCCCCTGTTCATGAAGAGGTTTGATCCTATTTCCCTCAGGAGCACTTTCTGCCTGCTCAGAAAATTAACAAGAGTGGTTGTCCTTATAAACCTTTGTGGCTCTTTGCCACAAAACTACCAAAAGTCACTTGACAGCTCCCCAGGGCTTCTATGTCCCTCTATTTTTCCTTCTATTTTCCTTAATTAAAGGAAAATAGGTATCAAACACTTTTTTTTTTTTAATTTGATTTGGTTGTCTTTTAGAAGGGTGAAGGGGAATCAACCTCTCCTCTACTTCCTAGCAGGAATATTTGCCTACGGACACAGCCTAATCTGACTTTTAAACAGATCAATATTTGCTTTTCACCACATCGAAACTTGCTGTTAGCATTCCTGGAACCAAAATTACATGTTGATGTTAGTTAGGGGCCAGTGATTTGGCTGGTATATGTCGGTGTATTCTACTTCAGTTCAGCAGAGGCAATATATTCCAGCAAAGACATTGTTCTCATATATTTCCCAGTTGTATCAAGTTTTGTTTCCAAAATGAAGTTGCAATCAAGACAGAAAAGAAATGATGAATGGAAAATTACCTGTATGAGATCAAATAGGAATCACCATGGGCACCTGTGGGAGGTGGAGGAGAGATTAATTTTAAGGAGGGGAGTGCTGGTGCATGTCGTCTTACTTCTATCCCTGCCTGACTGCCTAAATCTACATATCTCTAGTTTCCTAGGTCACAAGATTATAGTCTTTGCTGGGTCGTTAATGCATCACTCTTTTACATAGCTTTAGTCAGCCTGCAATCTACACAGACAAGTTAAGTAGAGAGTGAGATGTAACATTATTGTTATGCTTATTTATGAGCTGGGGGGATTCAGGGAAGGAGATTAAGGGACATGCATGTGTCAGTCTGTGGCAGACGGAACAGTTACAGATCCCAAGATCCCTGTTAGTGTCCTCCTTATATGACCATCTCTTTAATAAGAACAATTTTTATTGGGACAAATGGCCAACTAGCCCTCTAAAACAGCTAGTTTCCAAAACAGGGGCATATTTTCCAAATGGATAGATTTTTTTATTTTGCAGCTTAGTAATAGGTACCTGTTAGATCTACTACAGGTATCAGTGCTGCTTTTGGCTTACTTGGCATATGAAAGCCAGGAAAGTTGGACCAGACTCCATCCCCAGTAATGCCTGAGAAGGTGAAATAGAATGAAGTGCCTTTCCTATATGATCAAGCCAGGAGAGTGAACAGAAACCATGTGGACATCTCTTGGCTTGTGTTTTCTTTCCTGAACACAAACCATCTTTCCATGCACAGCAGCCTGCAATGGAAGAAAAGTACAGTCTGCTGACACATCTCAGACATGGTATTGGCAGGTCTATCTCAGTATCTGTTCATGGATATACATGTTCTAATGACTTTCCCTCTCTTTTATACAGTTCTGAACTCTAGTAATAACTACTAATGTCTACTGATAATAATGTTAGTACTATTGTCCCTGATGACGCTTTGAAGGCAGCTGCTAATGAATGTTGCCATGGGCAAGACCAGGTGCTGAACTATCTTCCCTAGGCCAATAAACAACCTTAGCGTGTAATACGATGGCCAAGATGGTGTCCTTGCATTGCCAGGACATGTAAACAGTGTGTTGTCCCCTGCCTTCTTGTTTGCTTATGTACCTTGGTGCATTAACGTCACCGTGACTCATGATGCCATACTGGATGGCGTCAATGCTGTGTGGCAACGTGACTTGGCCAGACAGTGAATTGGCCATAGATGCTCCTAGAAATAGGACCACAATATCTGTACATGTCTGGTGTCAGCCAGGACATCAGGGTTCCCACAGCAGGTCACCTTTGAAATCCATCTTGCTGCTGTCCCTGAACGACCATCCCAAATGACTATTTTTCATTTAGCCTATCATTAAGGAGGCATTTTAATACCATGGTATTAGCTTAACTAGTTAGAGAGGGGCTTCTTTCCCTTATTCCCAAAATTGCACTTGGGTTCCCCAAATTATGCTGTCAAAGGCAGAGACTCCAAGCTGCATGTTTCCTATGGCTGAAGCAGAGAGAGAAGCAGAGGGATACTCCTCCACACCCTGCTTGGTGTTGCAGAGCTGGTAAAGTGTGGTGGCATGGAAGCACATGGGTTTAATCACCAGACAGAGCACTCAGGAGCTGACCAGTGATATGACTTGAGAAGCCATTTAAGGTCTCAACTGGAAAACAAACACTGAAAGGATAACCATGGATTACAAAGCTGTTTGACATCTACATACATACAGTGTTTTGACAGCAGAAATTATAAACAGCTCATTTTTGTTGACCTGTACCCTACAATCTGTTTGAAAGCAATTCCTGCTTTTTATCTGAGAAACCGATAGTGGAAAACATTGCTTGCATGGAAAATATTGTCTCAATCATCTCTTGCCCAGTGGTTTGTTTCCTAATTCTGATTAAACAAACTAATACTCATACTTCCTTGGCACTACCTGAGTGTGAGTCCCCAAGGCGCTATTGCTGACTGTTTGTATGGATTCGTGCTGATGAGTCAGAGCTGACATGTCTGTGATGGACTGATAAAAGGAGGATGACACTTTAGGCAACACAAACCATGAGAGCCACACATATCAGCCTATTCCACAATACTTTTACCAGTGGTGGAGGAGGAAAGTGGAAAAGGGAGATACAGAAAGGAGAGAGGTAATAGAAGGAAAAACAGGGCATGAATCAGACAGGACACAGAAAAAAAATCCAAAGCAGAGAAAAGTAGCTCCCACACAGAAATCTGCTCTGCTTTGTCCTGGTTACTTAACAGGAGTGGTGCAGACTTCCCACACCTCTCTTTTTGCTACTGATGACAGTGTGAAAGAACCAGTCTGTTTCAGCATGTTGCTACTCCTTATTATTGGACTTGACCTGCTACTTGCTCTTCCCTTCTTGGGAGAGTGACAAGGTGGAGGCAGGAGATTGAATGTCCAGGGCATCCTTCATGCAAGGTGAGGTAAGGCCAGCAAGACAGTAAGAATCTAGGAGGGGGCAGGCTTCACCAAACAGTTGTTGCTGTGTTACTGTCAGCAACAGTTACTATGAGCAAGGCAGAAACTGTAAGGGAAGAAAGGAAATTCTCTCAGACTGCTAGAAGCAAATTCTGCTATTTAGGCTGGTTTCACTGTCCTCTGAGGTGTGTAGGGAGGGGTCAATTGTATCTCTGGTAGCAAGAGCATTGCTGCACCTATGATAGGTAGAGGATTTGCTCAATTAATGTAAGACATCAGCCCTTACTTTACAAACCTGTCTCAAAACAGGGAATAGCTGCTCCTTTCACATGCTTTAAGTGTGTTTTTCTGGGGTTAAGGTCCAGTAGGCTCCAAGAAACCCCTCTCCAGGGAGGGAGCCTTTGCTAGACCTGCATCTATGTCCCCCAGTCACCAATCTACCCAGTTAGCACTGAGAAACTTCTTTATGGAGTCGCCAATGCAGACCGTTTGCTAATCTGGATCTGCTTTTTGCATACGTATTTGTCTGTTTATCTTTCCCCAGCACTGTCACTGCCAGGACCATAACTAGGTTTTCATTGCAGTTATAGGAGTGATTAAGACTGCAGGGAACACAGAGTTCGAGCCAGCCCAGGCTGTTTCTCCCCTGAGGCTAGTATACTTGTGTTATAAATCTACATTCATGGAATATATTCTTAATACAAGAGCAATTGAGACCTCTAGTCTGGCTGTGTTCTGCCAGCCAGACATGTTGCTCCCAGAACTTGACGGCCAACTGGGTTCCAGTTCCAATCAGCTTCTTTCATTTCCAAAGCACTGATGTTGACCCCAGACCTGTGGTCAATTAGGCCTTTCCCATCCCTGACATGAGTCTGTTGCCCCCAGCACCTCCCCAGGTTTGTGCCATCACTGCTGTCCTTTGCGGTTTCACAAGCCCATATCCTCTCTCCAGCCAGGTGTGTTCTCAACTTCAGNTTCATCAGTTCTTACAGAGCAGGATCTGGGCAGGAAACATCTGCTTCAGTGACTGTGGCAGCCAGAGTGGTCAAGTGAGCTGTGGCTAAATGGGGAGCAAACACAGCTTGTGCATAACAAAGTGGTGTCCGGAAACAAATTCCTCCTATCAGAAAGAAAACTGAATCTTACCCTTGTTTCCCTGAATCCTGTCTTTCCCGGTTAAGCCCCAACAATTTAAAGCATCCCAGGCATGCAAGGAAACACTGCTGACATCAGGCAGCCAGAGGCTGGGAAAAGGGGATGGAACTCAGGAAGTCTGGGCCCCTGACAGTGAAACAGATACTATATGGAGAGCAAATTCTGGGTCATAAAAGGGTTTCCCTGGTGCTCAATCTGTCTGAGACGATTTTCTATTTAAAGTCCCCAGCTGTAGCCTGAGGAAGGGGCAGTGGAGCACCAAGTGACTCATCCATCCTGTCCAAGAGAATCCAAGAGAGATGGGAGATTTCCTGCCTTTGGAAAGAAAACAAGACACACACTGGCTGCTGGTGCCAGAGGGGAACCCAACACCATCTAACAAGGGCCCCAGTGAGGTCATCCAGGAATCCAGACGTAATGTTCATCTTCCATTAATACCTCATGCTCAGAAAAACATGGGCTGCAGGCTCTCTCACAGATGGGTCTGTTGAACTGGAGTAGGTCCAAAAGATAGGTGCAAGCTGCCCCACCACAAAGACCAGCTGCAGTCAGAGGCACAGTGCTCTTCCCGGCCACTGGAAGTAAGAGGGTCCTCCTATCCCAGCACCACTGCTCCCGAAGGCCAACTGTGGTCAAGGTGATCAAGTCTGTTCCCACACTGGTTCATGAGCTGCAAAGTATGTTAATATCTGCTCACCTCACAAAAGGACTTCTAGACCAAATTATTCATCAGAGAAAGGTTTAAGTTACAAAACACTGTCAATTCATTGAATCAACACTGAATCATGTCCATACTAAGCACAAAGGCAGATTTTAGCCAAAGAAATGCTTAAATTGCTGACTGTGATGAACAAAGGTGTAAAGGTGATAAAATACAGGGCAGCATTAACTCAGTTACATCTATTTAAGCCCAGTTATAAACAGCACTTACGTTTTATATTTATACATCAAGCTAAACTTCGTGCCATTTTTTATATTCAAAATGAGATCAAAGAAGGCATTTTCAAATTTTTTTTTGTCTGATTTCAGCCTCCTTGAACTATTGAGTGTTACAATGGGACATCTCAGAGAACACAGAAAAGCAGTAAGTCTGTGTCTTACCAGAATCACTGCAGTCAGACGTGAAATGCTGATCTGCTAAAAATTCAGTGCACTGATTCAATCATTCTCACATCATTTTAATAACTTCACTTTTTACAGGAAGGTTTCATATTGGATCAGACAGTTTTTACTGTGTCACTCCAACTTCATGTCAGATGGAAAAGACGTAGTAGGTCTCTTCATCTATCAGACGGAGACAATACAGTTTTTGAGAACTTGGTCTACTTCCTAGTGAGTAACATTTGCAACCATTTTCTGTAGCAGATTATGCTAACTCAAAAAACATCTCTATTTATTTGACTAGCTTTGCATTAGCTCTGAATTAGGCATTGTATTTAACTATGCATTTCCATAACAAGTCTTCTTTTTATTTTATTCATTAGAGTAGAGAAGTAAATTTCTACTTGAAATATTTGGTAAACAAATAAGGGAAAGTGTCGTTGTCTGCAAGTGTGCTGGAGGTGCAGTCCTCACTAATGGTGTCTTAATGAAAGAAGTTCATAAATGTGTGACAAGAGAGGTAGGATTTGTCCAGCCAACTCCAGATATTCATACTGTAAACTTCTGTCTATGAACTAAGAGACTGTCTTTATAGTCAATGGAAATATACAGGCACTTCAGGATGCATTTTCCTTATCCTAATGTTTGCAACAGCTCTAATGTTGCACCCTGAAAGTGCCTGTTTCTTTACTCTGGCTGTAAAGGGGACCTGAAGTGACTAGCACTGATACAGGTGTCCAGCCCATGTTTGCACTAGGAAACTGAAGGGCCAGGGATCATTATTTGACACTGAAGATGAAGGGAAAGGAATGGCATTGAACTCTCTGGCGCTCAGAGCATTGGCTAATATTGCCCCAAAGTGGCTGCTACTGCCCTGACCTGAACCCACCAGGCCTTTGAGAGAGCACTTGGTGGCCCAGGTTGAATTATGCTGGGGACTGTTCAAGCAGCTGGGATGGTGTAGCACTGTGGATCGCCACAAGAGGAAACCATGGTAGCTGGCCCAGGCACAGATATTTGTGTTGTAGACAGGCCAGTGAATCCTACCACATGCCTCAGGGATGTTCAGGTCCTCGTCTGCTGCCTCCACTGCCTGTAATTGTGAAAGATTTGTTTGCTGTTTGGATGCTGTTGGTGTTTCTTCTGCACAGAACTATGGTTGCTGGTTAATATTTGGCTGCTTTGACCTTTCTTCTTATCCTTCCTGAAGCATAAAGATATTTTTTGTCAGTGTCTCCAGCTCTTTTCACAAACCATGCAGGAAGAGGATGGCTCATTTACCTCCATAGAGATTTCCCTTAATTGATTTCTCTCTATTAGATTTGTGCTTTTGGAAGGATTAAGCTTTTAACTTGCTATTTGGTGATTATTAAAATAATTGGGAATAGGATTGCAAGATCAAGCAAAGCTTTTGCTAAACCCAAAGGGCTTCTTGGGTGAACTTCTGCTGCTCCTTTAATGTCAGGACATGGTTTTTCTCAACCATATCAATGTCAATTCCCAACTGCATGCACCAAAGCACAGCATTCTTTTGTAAACCCTTAGTTTGGCTGGAACGTTAGTTGCCAATATAATGGAAAAACTAATCCTTTTTTTCATCTAGATTTCATAGTCAAAGCATACAGTTTTGTGTTTACTTTTTACACAGTAAAAAATGCTTATTTGTAAACAGTTTCATTATTTTGATTTAAAATTTCTCATTTTTATCTTTCAGTAGCCGTCTGTTGTTTCTGCAAGACAGAAATATCACTGTCACCAAGAGCTATTGTTGTGAGTATGTACCATGTGTGCTAAATCTATCAAAGACAGATTCTCACCACAGTTTCAGTGGTGCAAGTATAGCATGACCATGACCAGAGTCTGTCTGCTGGGGAAATAACACCTGAGTTAATTTCATACAGCTGGGACACCTGACCCTTCATATTTTTTTGGCTTTATCTCAGCAGTTTCAGTGAGACTTCTCCATATAGCAGAAATGAGAGGCAAATCTGACCCTAGACACTGAGGATAGACAGAAATAAAAAAATGAAACTCAAAACCAAAGAACTGATGTTTCAGTTCA
>VYZS01104939.1:21891-69909 GCA_013400695.1 Neodrepanis coruscans
TAAATATTTTGCAATTTTTTTTTCCAAAAATTTGCAAAGAACATGTCCCCATCACATGTTTTGGTCCAGTACTAACACTCCCCAAATCCAGGTTTACTGTCCCATTGAACTCCAGTTTTCGAGACACTGATTCACATCACACAGTCAAAGCTATCTCAGTTTACCCTGACCATGTACAAAAAATTGGAGTCTAACCTCTACTGAAGTTGGCTGTTATTTCCCTTGTGGAGGATGACTGATGGGGGGATTTGCACCCAGAGACACTTCCCTGGCAGATTTTTCTTCCTGTGTTTTTTCCATCTGCTTCCCTGTGTTTTCAGACTCACTGTGCTTTCTGACTGATACAGCCTCCTCCAGATGGTGATTCACTTAATACAAAAACAAAGGCTCAAGCCAGATGCATTGCCCTCTGGAGAGAGAGGCCTGTCTCACCCCGCTGACTGAAAGCTGCTGCTTGGAACAATGCAGTCACACTTAGATGTGAACCTTTGAGGCATCATATAGAAGGAGACCTGCATCATAGTATATGCCTTTCTAGAGAGAGTCAACAAAATGCAGGTAATATTCAGAAGAAGAAAAAAAATACTTTTGAGACATGGAAAAATATGTTAAAATTGTTAAAGTGATAGTTTTGATTTATAAAGGAAATGAAGATTTAGTGGCAACTCCAGTTACAGTCAATAAAAAGGTTATAATGTTAAAGAGCTTTTAAAATCTAATGCAGAAGGACATGACAAGAAGCAGTGGCTGGAAACTGAAGCCAGACAAACTCGAGTGCAGTCTCATAAACTGTAACTTCTATAAAACACCGTGCAGCCAAGGGGAAATGAAGTTTAATGATGATCCTGACTCTAAGCAGATTATTAGTAGGAGGGGACAGCTGTGCCACCATCTGCAACAAACGTTTGAGCATTGGGACAATCTGGATGTTGTGATCAGACTCAAAGAGTGGTCAACTGGTCACAGTCCTAACCTGTGATCCAGCTGCATAGTAATAGGTGCCTTATACTGTTTGAGGAGCTCTGGGTCTGAGATATCCACATAGGACTGGCCAGACATGATACACGGCCTACAGAAGAACCTTTTAGAGTAGCTACCAGAAACTAGGAAGGATACATTAGTGAGTCTTCTGGACTATGATCAGGCTGGATCTAGTCCCAGTTACCTAGAATCCTCTAAGAGATACTGGAGAGCTCTAAGAAGGCTGTCTCAAAAATGGGGGACTGAAATTAAGCTGATGAACCACAACCAGAAAAGAGCTATTTGTCTCTGTACATTGCAAAATGAGAGCAGGGAATTTGCTCAGATGTTGATATCTTACTGTAGGCATCTAATGCTATATTAGATGAGTGCAGGACTCAGTGAATAAATTAAATTGTCTGATATCACAGCATTTTTTTTAGAGAACTTGGATGCTAAATTGCAAGCTTTTAGCTTTTTCATCTGAATTTTGGACACTAATAAACAACCAAAAGCTAGAAATTCAATGTTTTGCTTTAGTCCAAATTAAACAATTAGGCTAGACTACAAAAATTATGCCAGTGCTTTCAATGAAAAAAACCCCCAAACCAAAACAAACAAAAACCAAATCAACCAACCAATCAAAAAAAAAAAAACCAAACCAAAAAACCCAGACAAACCACCATATACCCATTGACATCAGAAGTGCTAATTTCTCTCCCAGAAACACCTCAAGCCAACTTGTGAAGTTTGATGAATATGTAACTATGATGTGATATGTATTGCTACTCCTCAGAAATCTTTTTGCTTGAATATAGGTTCCCAACAGTTTGATGACAATCTCATGCCAAAGTGCATGCAGTTGTATAATGTGCAAGTATAAGACTCTGAAAGTTGCTCAGCAGTACACAGTGAAGCAATCAGGAAACAAAAGGAGAGGAAGAAATAAACCAACCCATAGTAAGGGAAAAATCAGAAGACCATTCGCTCCAGTGGCCTTCGGCATTGTGTTGCCACTGTAGCGAAGGCAATATAAACCTTCCTTAGCCCTCTGCTTGTGCTGCCTATCTGTAATAGACAATCATCCTCTTTGAATGACTGCACTTTCTAACATTCCTGCACAAGATTAGTTTGTAGTCTAGGACTGAGTCTTGAAGGAAAGTACAGGAAAGTTACAGCAAAGACAAATGTCACGACCAAGGCTGGCAGAGGTGCAGGAGGCTGAAGCCAGCTGGGTCTGGGGAAGCAGTACTTTGCCCCGTGCACACCCAGCACTGTCAGAGCGGCTTGTGGTACCACACCCTGCAAACACAGCCCTGCAGGACTCAGAGCTGCTAGTGAGCAGAGGCACTCAGAGGTCAAGATTATTTTTAGGGATGAAAAATTAATGGCCTTCTTTCCTGAGTCACTGGGAAAACACTGCTTGTTTAGGGGTGATTTCTGCTAAGAAATGCACAACACCTTCAAAGGTGTGTTTACCTGCTGTACGTGCTGGTTGGGCTTCGGAGGGCAGACATACTCCAAGAAAAGGCAATATCTGAATCAGTCACATCATCTGTTAGGACAAGGAGATTATCATGTTAAACTGGCCAACAAGTGTTGGAGTCCAAGATGTCCCTATTGTCCCCAAAGGAAAGTGGGCCATGGTCTGGGCCAGGCCATGGCAACTACTCTTGAAGCAGCGGTGAGTATGGTTTTGGGTAAGATTACAAAGTTTATGCCAGAGGCAAGTGGAAGATACACTGTAGTCTCTGACTGTAAATAGCATCATCAAGCCTTTGACCTGGGCACTGCAACTGGACAAGCTACCTTTAAATTGCTGAAAAGCACTTCCTCAGGTTTATCTGGGATAACTTGTGCTTTTCAAGCAGCTCCCAGCACCTCAGGGCCACCATGAACCTAGGACTATACCCTCCTGTTTTGAAGGACCGTGGGACTTGTTGTCTGGACTCAACCAGACTGTGACAGTTGCCCTCAGGAACAGAAAATGTGCTCTAGTATTGGTTTGTTTGCCCTTTAGATGGAACTGTCATTTACGAACAGCATGACTGAGATTCATAAAAGTTTGTCAGTCAAAGCTCTGAGGAAATATGTGTGGTTTTAAGGTGTCAGCAAGGCCTGTCATTGTGTTAACAGGTGTTGCCTACAACTCCCTTCTCCCTCACAGGCTTCCCTTAAGCTAAATAATTATTTAAAACAATCTTGTCTATACATGGATTTTAATACTTCATCATAATTCCTGAAGTGTCCCTGGAAATTGAAATAGCTCCCCATCAGCAAAAGATGCTATCCTGGACCTTACCTCATAGAGGATAAAGGGACAGGTGACTCAAGAGACATGGCTCAAGACACTCCCCTGGAGTGCTGCCATGTGGACTAAAGTCCTTGGAGCATAGAATCTGTGTATGCATCACATGCCCTTGCATGTGTTCTCATCTAAACTGGTCCCAGTCTGGGCTCTGACAGCTCTTCATGGAGAGAGTGCAATTGCACTTGAATTTGTCTGCTGAATGTTCAGAGTGCTTGAAGAATCTCATGGCACCCAAATCTGGACATAGTCAAGAAGATGGATGTGTAACTCCTGCCTTAGCCCCAGGACCTGGAGCTTCCAGGAGGGCTCCCAGACTCTGGGACTAAAGAAGGAGTTACAAATCTATTCACTTGACTCTATCAGTGTCCTAATGGGCCAGGTCCCATTTAGATGGTGCAGAAATTCAAAAAGTAAAGCACAAGTGGACTTTAGATGCCCCAGGCTGCACTTTTGCGGAACTTTGGGTTGCATCTGCCCTTGCAGAGACAATACACTGCAGAGTGTCCCTCAGCTAATACCATGGCACCTCATCATGACAAAGTCCTCATGTGAGCCGTGTGGCTGAGTATTCATCCTCAGGTCTGTGATGATGAGAAGGTTGCTGACTGGATCCTCCCCAGCTAAGGATAGAGATTGTGGCTGGGGCACATGCCCAAGCAAGGGAGCAGAAGCATCTCTCACAGGCTCTCATCCAAACTTTCAAAGCAGCAGGGCAAAGGGAGTCATGTGAAACCTAAGCACAGAGTCAGCATTTAAAGGGCTTCAGCACTTAAATCATTAGCAGTCATAGTTTAAAGTAAAAAAAAATTAATTGAACCTGCTAATAACTCCCTGATCCACTCCACAAAAAATGTACATTTTTTTTTGGTGGGCTATGTTACCTTCTTAGGCAAAAACTTAGGAAGAAAATGTCCATGAACAGTCTAATCCAGCAGAATGAAATGGTAATTATCGTATAATCAGACAGCATGGAGGCTGTGCTTTAAATGCAATTAATTCTCTCATGGCTTAATAAATTCATTATACTGGTGTATTCAAGACTGAAGAAGCACACTGATGAGGGTTCTTATGTTTTTAAACATATAAGCATTAAGATCCTTAAAGGAAATTTTGCCTACTCTGTGGCCTTGGCTGCTGCATTATTGGAATACGGCACCCACAAAAATTTACTTTTTTTCAGACATAATATTTTTATTGTTTTGCTTCACATATGCCTCACAGACTTGGACTAAATTTTACAAATGCAAATAAAATTACCTGGATCTTTAGATTCTAAAATCCTCTGGAAACACAAAGGAAATATTCTGCTTTGCTGTGCCTCTGTGTGTCAGAAGAGCAGGGCTTCTGGAGGTGTTCAACCACACCTTAACAGAGTGAGGGAGACACTTATGCTCCCCATTTTTGAAAACAGGATGATATGTCAATGGGCTCAGAGGAGGTAGCAGGCAGTTTGGGCGGGAATCACCCAAATCACAAAAACTTAGTTAATATTAAGTTGCAGACACTATGAAAGAGCAGCAGGCAATTCTCACCTTCCCTCCTCTGGCTCTGGCTCTGGCTCTGGCTCTGGCTCTGGCCACTCATTCCCATTAGATTACCTGTGGCATTTTAGGGCTCATGCAGTTGTACCATCAGGGAAAAGATCTGATCTCAAGGGAAAATTAAAAAAGAAAATGTTTTTTGCTGGTGGATCAGTTCCCTGAACTGACTTAGTGTACATTTTTTTATTTTTATATTCCTCTGGCATGAATCATTTTCTGGTGGCATGGATTTCTCTTCATTTGTCATTCGGCTACATGGGCTTCTCTTCATAAGTCAATGCTAGTATGTCCAGCGAATAGTTCTTCCTTTTGTTCTGGGGCAGAATGGGAGTACCAAGGTAGAGAGGCAGAGCGATATTCCAAGGTTCCCAAGGACCAGTCTGTGTTTCTCAGCCTCATGCTGGGTATGAAAGCATGGATCATTCTTAAGGGGTGTGCAAAGACTTTGCAGAGTAAGTTGTTTAGAATCTTTTTTGCCCTTACAGTCTCAGTCCAATGTAACATCTGCAAAAATTATAAAAGCCTCCTGAAACCTATCTTTCCATGTCTTAGGCACAATCTCAGATGCCTCAGTGCTCATTTTAATTCGTTAACTCTGAACAGCTAATGAGCAAGGTGAGGGATGTGCCAGCAATGACAGCCAGTGGCTCCACACAACAACCGTATTCATGACTCTCATGTTGCAGGTATTTATTCATGCCTGTAGTGCTGGTGGGTGTGCAGGCAGCATGACCCTTCATGATGGTGTTGACAACTTTGAACAGTGTCATCATTTGGCTGCCTTGTTCATCAAAGACTGATCCCAATGACAGCTGGAGCATTGGCATTTATCAGGACTCAGCTGGGGCCTCACAAGGAGTTTGGCCACTGAACTTGTAAAAGGAGAAGCTAAGGGACTTCAAAAGGGAGCAGCATGAATGATTTAATGTCTAGAACACAAGGTTTGTGGATTCAAAGGACTTGTGGAACAGTATGCCTGTGGAAAGGGTGGTAATAATATGCCTCTGGGCTTGGAAAGGGGTCAGAGATTATGAACATTAAGTGTAGCAAAAGGATTTCAGTTAGAGATTACGAAAATCTTTCTCGTACTAAAATAATGAACTGAGTTGGATGCCCAAGGGAAGCTGTGAAGTCTCCACACAACAATCTTGGGTTTTTTTAAAGATAGATTAGAGAAACACCTGTCTGGATCAGCTTCAGTATTGTCAAAACTCTCTTGAAGGCAAGGGATCTGCACAGTGACCTCTTAAATTCTCTTTCAGGCTAATTTTCTCTGATTCTGTTAACCTGTGGAACTCTGTCACAGAAAGTGATTTCTCTGCAACAAGTGAGATGCAACCAAATGGTATTTGGTTGTGCTGTGGTGCTTTTGCAGTACATGGCCATTCTGCAGAGCTGCTCAAAGCAGGAGTGCAGAGCCCACAGACACAACACAGAATTGTAAAGCTGGAATGTGAATGAGAGCCCTTAATTAATGGTGGAGATCTTGAGAAGGGTGTCCTCCAATTCTTAAAGAGAGCAAATGATCAAGACCTCAGTTTAAGTGCCTGATCTGAAAGGGTGGGGGCAGATGTGTGTATTAATTTCTGCAGGGAATGAAGCTAAATGTGAGTTTTGCCTTTCCCCTTAAGGTCAAAGCCACTGCAGTCTCCCAAAAGACCATAAACTGTGTGCCTTGATGATTCATTTCTGTACAAAGGAAACTTGCTCCCTAACAAACCAATGGAAACTTGTCCACCTTGAATGTGTACCCGAGCAATCATCAGCAAACGTGGTTTTGCTCAGTAAACTTTGATTCATGATGTCTGAAACAGGTTGGAACTCTAAAACAAAATTTATCTTCTGCCAAATGGCTTTTCTTATTTGGATGCCATGCACACTGTTTTTTTGGGGTCCTGCACTTCAATTGCTATCTCTGGAGTGATAGATCCTGTCTAGATAATTAGAAAAGAACATGCCAGGAGTTTTTTCATTGTAAACACATTAGCAGCCAAGACAAATCCTGGACAAGCCAAGCTCACAGTAGATTAAACATAGTAGAAACAATGCAAAATTTTCTAATCTCACAGAGGCGGTGGAGCTGATTCTTCTATTCACATGTACGTGTGGGGATACACATCTGCACGGTATACACAGAAAATGATAGCAATCTTGGTAAGCAATTTTCCATTGCAAAACATTCACAGACATGACAGGAGAGTGTGGTTCGGAAGAACTGGTGAAGGCCCATAGCAGGAGGTGGAAGAGGAGGAAGCTGTGCTTCCTCCCCATGCACATAACCCTCAGGTGAACACCAAGCACAGGATTCAGAGTGGGAGATGCTGCCTTTGCTTCAACATCTCAAAATATCTTTGAAGCTGTGAGGAGTTGTGGTTGTGTGGGTGTTTCGTCACAACTCCCCCCCGACCATACATGGACCATTTTATTTTGGTATCAGCAGACTTTCCAGTACAAAGATGATACGGGTTTCTATGCTCATTTTTCAAGGAGCATTGACACAGCAGATAAAAAGGGGACATATCACAGCCCTAAACTCTCAAAATCACAGCCCACTGTGATTAGTGATGCACTACCAGGCTCCCTTCACTCTCACCTTGAGAGCCACAACTGATCCTGCACATACAGCTGCTGATTCAGGCTTTGTGTTTCAAAAAGCCTCTGCTTCACAGTGCAGCTTTAAAGGGGCCCTGGGTGAGCCTGAGTGTTTTGGGGTACCTCTGAGAATCAAAGGTAATAAAACTTCCTTTTACATCATCTGTCACACCACTTAATGTTAGCAACTGGTATGTGCATTTGCTACAAACAGTTCCTACAGAGTAAGAGAATGAATCAAGCCACAGTGGCGTTATCAGCCAAAAAAAATCACTATTATTTCTCCGGTTTTGAAGCAGCAGACAAAGATATGATCTGGCAAAAAGCTGTGTGAAGAAAGACCATATTTCTAACCAGCCAAGACTTACATCATCATCATCTCCAGGAATTTCTTCTATGCAGGGAACACAGAATGGCCCCTCTCTAGAAGGTCAACAAGGTTACTTAAACTTGGGTAGTTTTACACAGCTGGGCAAAACCGAGGTGTCAGAAACCTCTGTCATTGAAACGAGAAATGATGAGAGGCCAGGATAATTGTCTGGAGCTACAAACCATTGCTAACAGGCTTCTCCCAATTGAAATAGATAAAGATAAATAGACAAATATATCTGCAGCCTCTGTCATCATCCACTACTCACATTGAGGTGGGAGTACGTGTTTGACCCAAACTCAGTGCCTCTTCTATTAGTACCACATATCTGGAAATACGACTAGGAAAGCTTTAGGAGACATTCTTGGACTGCAGCATGCCACGGGAGCTACTCCAGTTAGCAAAGGTTCTCATCCTGAAAGGAGATCGCTGGATCCCGGGCAGGGAGTGGGTGCCGTGGGAGGACTGTGCCCTCCGGAGGAGCAGGGTATGGTTGCAAATTCCTCAGCCCTGAGTCACGGGGGGCTGCCTGCTGACCTCTAACTCCACTCTAGCTCCAGGCAGAATTTTCCTGCCTTACTTCTGTGGGAGAGTGTCTTCTCAAAGAGGAGTGATGAAAAGCAACCACTGAAGTCTATAAAACACCACTCTTCGGAGGCGACACTGTGCTGGGAGGATTTGCTTGGAGATGGATCACAATGGGGCTTTTCTCCTTTCTCCCCTAGCCTGGGGGAGTGGAGGGTAGCCCAAAAAGCCTGTTAATTTTAGAGGACTTGCAAATGGCAGGATACAACAATAGCAGGCATCTGCAGAGCATGCAATAAGAGGTTTCAATCTTCATAGTTTATCAGGGGTTAATGAATAATCAATAGATGATCATCAGCCAAGTGCTCTGCTAGCTGTTGGTCCTAGACAGCTGCCTAGAGCTTGGTATTTTGCAGGCTTCTAGAAGTCGAAGAAGGCATCATTAAAACATTTCTAGCAAAAGGTTTTATAGGTAGGAAATGAGGTGCAATATTGACAGTAGCTCCACGCCAGCTCAATCCATATGTCTGCTGTGATTATGACTTGCTGGTTGCACAGAGAGAATGCACATATGCACAGGACTTTTCAGCCTCAACAAGGTGATGGAGGAGAACCGAAGTTTTGGGTGCAAATTCTGGGTCTGTTTTTTTGTTTTTTCCACCTGAGATAAATGTTGTGACCTCCCCTGCAAAATGAAATCCATCAGGAGGGGCTGGTCTAAAAAGTCATGTATACTGAGCTATGTGGGGTTTGCTTGACAGACAAAGGACAGCCCTTACTTTCCAGGGATGATACCGGGGTTAGAGCACCTGGAGCCATGTTGCACCTCTCCATTAATTGCAGCAGATACTACAGCAGAGCAACACATAAGTCCAGGGCAGGGAAGGATACATTTCTCCTAAATCTTGATGTCTGCTTCATCTGAACTAGGAACTGTAAATTCCCTCTCTGGTTGTTACACAGAAAAAGTCACTTTTGGGATTGGTTTATTTTCAAATAGAAATGTAGAATGGGAGAAAAAAACTGTTCTCCCAGAGCCCTGCAACTGACCCCTATGAGCAGAACAGTCCCACAAAATCATTCAATATTTTGCTATCTGTCATCTGAAGAACTTCTTGTTATGGCTATTTTTCTTAAAATAAATTAAAAAAAAAAACTTTTGTGTGTTTTTGTTTAAACAAGTATTAAAGGAAGTAAAGACAGTTGAAAATTACCAGACTGGCTGTCCTGCTTCACATATATAGGCAGATGTTGTTTTTTTTCCAAATGACTCTGCCTGCACTCAGGGTGCAAACATAACATTGTGTAGTGATAGTGACAGGAAGGTGATTATCAGCAGGACTGTATATGTGCAGGACATACCTGCTTAAATGCTTCAGAAGGCTTCAATCCCAACTAATAGGTGAATGAGTTGGAGTAAAAAGAAGAAAATTTAGAATGTGCTTTTCACGGTCACAGAAGATTAAGCTTTAGTCTTCCCTTACTGGCCTAAAAGGATATCATTGTCTCAGAAGACAAGCAAACCATATTCCAGATGTCCAAAGTATTTGAAAAAGGATGTTTATTAATGACCTGGGGACTGAAGATAAACAGGCTGCACAAAAATAAGCCCTAAGATACAATGGTGGAGTTAACCTCTGCATGCCAGAGGTCTGGGTAGCCTAGGGAGTCAGTAGACAGGGGTGTACAGGCTGTGGAGCTGGCCTTAGGCAGGGTTTGGATCTTCTTATAGGTAATAACAAATTGCAGTGCTGCAGAGAATGAATACAGATCCGCTGGAGAAGTGTCTTCTCTTATTATGTGCTTACATGATCAATTATAACGAGAGAAAATCTGGCCTCATTGATCATGTCAAAAGGAGCAGCCAATCCATCTTCATGTGGCAAACCCTGCCATAAGGACAAAGGGAGGTTTTACAAGTCCTTCCTTTTGGACACTCATAATTTATAAGCCTACAAAAATATTTTTGAGGGAACAACGTCCATGAAAAAGCAGCAACCGCAATAAAAGTAATCCCCTTTACTTAGCTTCACATCCCCCCATCTAGCACATAAAACCTCCCTGCTCAAGATCAATACTTGTTCTGAGCGGGCTGAGATTCAGCCTCCTCCTTCTGCACACACATATTCCCATAGGGAAATTGTAAAAGACTCAAATTCCACTTCTAAACTATATTGCCCAGCCTGAAACCCAGTGAGTCTGGGCTCCATGATGACCGTAGAGGAGAGATACTTGTGTCAAGGGCACATTGCTAAATGGCCTTCCTGCCAGCCTACATTAAGCAGTGTCAGCCCCTGCTGATTACACATATCACAGGTCTGTGCAGGAAAAGTGCAGCTCCATCCACCTGCCCTTCAGGATGGATTTACTTCATCTGTTCAATGGCTCAGTTGGTATCCAATGTCAAGGCATGGAACAGTAAATTGCTTCTACTTGAAAAAAATGCTTCTGCCTCAAGAAAGTTTATGTAAATAAATAAATAATCTTACATATAATTTATAAACAAAATAATTAAGTATAATAGTATAAATATGTAATTTAAAAATAAAAAATAATAATAAAAAAGAAAAGCTTAAATAAACTCCCAATTACAAAGGATTGTGTGTAAAACACACTGACACTCAGGTTTTGTCCTTCACTGGGACACTATAGATTGCTGAGGTGTGGGGCAATTATCTAAGCGTGGATGAGGCTCCCAAAGCTGGCTCCTCCAGCTTTGATGTGCCTGGCATTAGTCAAATTTTGCACTGCCCTGGGGTATGTGCAAAGCACTCTAATGTGTGCAGGCTCAGGACTGCAGAAGAACCCCTTCTATCACCTCTGAGGAGCTCCTGTTGTATCCAAGCTACTCCCTGTACCTCCCTGGTCCCAGCCTATTTCTCCTGTCAACCTCAGTACCAAAAGTTTAGCTCCTCATTTATTCTATTCTCCTACTGGCCTCTGACATTTCCCTTCCTTATGTTACTTACAATCAGCAATTGATATTTTGGATGCGTGGATGAGGGCTGGAGAGACTTCTTGCTTGACCTTGCTTAAGCCACTGAATTTCTTTGTATCAGTTTGTAAACTGCAAAACTGAGTCATAATTCTCTTGTCAGACTGTTCATCATCAATTTAGGCTTCAGGGGAGGTCTGTAAATCTCCCTGGTATGTAACTTGAGAACAGAGTTTCCAAATAACATAGAAGACCTGAGCCAAAGCTCTTTTCAGACTCTCTTGTTTCTTACTACATATGAGTGTACAAATCTCTGGGATATGTAAAAAACACTGTGAACCTTGATCTTAGCTGAGATCTATGTTAAGCACTAATAATGGCTGTGCAAAGCAGGAATCCCATGGAGATGTGTCAAAACATCCATCCTGCCCACTCATGAGCAGCTTCTTTGGCTAATCCCATGTTTTCCTGGCAGAAAAGGGTTAATATGACCTTTATGTTCCAAGCACGCTCATACTAAGACTTTTCAATAGATAAAAAAAATAAGGGTCAGGTAAAAATAAACTGATGAAAATGCTTGGCACATGACAAAGTACACTGGAATGACCCATTTGGGAAAACTGCATATTTGACCTGTTCAAAAACACATGAAAAATTCTTCCCTGACTCATCAACTCTTTGTCTCATTTACCTGCTGTGTGCAGTCTTCCCAGGCTAACAGGAGTCAGCTGGAACCTGGCTGTATTTGCAAAGCTGTTGCTGACAACTAACCTAATAACTTATCATTTCTGCCCGTGCCTTTATCTCTTCCAGGAGAAACAATTTCACATTTGACTAGAGTAAGGGCCTGTTGATTCAGAACATCCCAGTTTACCCACTCTACTTGTGCATTGCCAGTTGAAGGTCCCCTCAGCAAACATGCCATAGTGTCTGCAGTCTGCGTGGTGTTTACCCAGCCCATTTCAAGAGCTGTCCCCAGAGGAAGCACCAGGCATTATCATCAGTTGACACTAGTTAACTCTTCTGCTTAATGCATCCCCACAAGAGATATTGCAAACACACACATGTCAGCTGGCATTAAGCTGGAAAATAACTCAGGCCCCCATTACAAGCCATGTCCAGCTGTATTCATGCTTTACTGCAGTTGCTACCTTGAGGTCAAAAGTTGAAATAAAATAGTCTCCTTAGTATTGTATTTATAATGTTCTTATTGGCAATGATCTAAGCTGTCTGGATCATTGGACTAATCCTCACATTCACTGAGTGGAAACTCCAAAATGTTGACAAAGTGCTACTCTTTAATCTCTAGGAATGCTTTTTGTTCTAAACCAAAGGCATCTAAGACATTACAAATGATACCAAGAGGCTTTATCACAGTATCCTGATGTTCGGAAGACAGAAGATCCAAAATGGAGCTGTATGAGAATTTTTCAGCTCCTATTTTTTAACCATTGCATATCAGCTTTTTGAAATAGAAGCTTTTAATGGAAGTATTAGTTTTGGTCAAATACAGATTTGTAGCTCCACAATAGGCTCAGTAGTCAGTCACTCCTAAATGGATACACTACTCAGTCAGAAAATTAGATACTGGGTTCAGATATCTGCTTCCATTATTCAGAGCAAAGATTACCCTGGAAATGCCACAGTTCAAGCGTTTCATTAACTACTACTACAGGCTGTTTTGATCTGCCTTTTTCTTTTAAAATCTCCAAAAATATCAGCAAACTCTAAATGATCTTTTCCATACACATGCTCTCCATCCAGACACCAGACAAGTCAAAGGATTTCCCTTTCCATCCAGGATGTTGCTCAAGAGCAAGTTCCCACTGCCCAGGAAGGTGGCTTGCAGTCCCCTCTGACAGGATTGTCTTCTCTTCCTGTGGTAGTGCTGAAGAGGATGGATACAGAAGAAGGCCTGAGAACTGAAGCAGCAGAGAAGCAGCCTGGAGTGAGACTGTCCTGCCTGTAGTGTTGTGGGGCTAAAAAATGAAAGTAAAAACGATTGAGTCGTGGTACGGCGGCTTCGCCTTGCGCTGGCGGCCCCGGCGACTGCTTTCCGCTCCGGGGCTGCCCGGCCCCATGCCCGCATGGTTTTTCGGTTGCCCTTTCCCCCCCCGGTGGCGCGGATGGTGGGTGCTGCTGCGGGGGGTGCGGCTCCAGTCCGATGCAGAGTCTCGGCACTGTGCGGCCCTGGCTTTGCCGGGCAGCGTGGAGCGGGCTTACCAGTGCGGGCGGTGCTCGCGCTGTCCAGAATCACTGCGGGAGGCGTGATCCCGGTCCCGGGCTGGCGTCGGCCATGGCCCTGCTCTGAGCTGAGGCGGAGCCGGAGCGCAAAGCGGCGGCTGCAGCGGCGAAAGCGGCGGCTTTGCCCAGCGCTGGCAGTAGCTGGGGCTGCGAGCGGCGCAGGCAGCAGCACCGGAACGTGACGATTCTGGCTGGACGCTGCCGTGCGAACCAACCACATGGCCATTGTNCGAAGACCACATCTTCCCCTTTTTCAGCACTAAATCTCTCCTTGGGCTAAGAGAGGGAGGGAGGGGGTGCGCGTTTTTTTATAATTTTCTGGAGTTGTTCCCCCAGTCAAAACCGGGCAGAGGCTCGCGGCTAAGGGGATCTTCAGACCACATGCTCCCTTCTAACTACCCCAGAGTCTCTCAGCCGGGCCCAGTGGGAGAGAGAGAGACAAGCACTATCTCCAGAGCGTCCTCACCTCAAGTGCGGGCCCTGGAAAATTTAATTTGTTTGTCTGTTTTGCACTTTATTTGTCGGGTTTTTGTGTTTGTGCAAAATAAACTGTGATATTTGTGTGTTTTCTTCATTTTGAGATGTGTTTGTGACTTCTCTCAGAGTCTCTGCTCCAAAATCGCTGAATTTGTGGTAAAATCACCACACTGTAGGAAAATAATTTGCTTGCTTCATCACTGGCTACCAATACTCCCACTTCCTATCCTCCACTTCAGGCCACCAAGCAATCAGCCAAGTTATAGGTACCACTTCCTTGTGGGCAGAACTTGGGTGAGGTGCCACTGCATGGGTGAGGTGCAGTGACCACCATCCTTTCCAGCTTCATGAGCATTATGTTTCTGATGGGATACAGTATCCAAATAATGCTATGGCAAATAGTGTTTGGGAGGATCCTGATCAAAGTCTAAGGTGTCAGGAGTGAGAAGTGTTGGGTCAAAGCTCATTGTGCTATCTCCCAAGGAAACACTGAAGCACCCGGCTGAGAGCACAAGCTCACGGATATGAAGAAAGCCTAAGCTACATGTCTATTCTGCCCCTGGCTTTGCTGAAACCAGACAGAACAATTCAAATTTGGGGATTTTCAGTTCCTTGTGGGCTCCCATTTTCCTTTTCATACTCAGTGTTGTGTGAAATGGAGTATTGTTGCTTTGAGGAGCCTATAAAACTGTCACTGGGGACCTGGTTGTCCTTGGAAACAGATTGCAATCTCAACATGTTTCTGAACGAGCAAGAAATATCTGGAGATTTAACGGAATTTGTGGGACAGAAAGAAAAGTCACTAGTCTTGTGCTTTAAAGCTGCCAAGGAAGATTCAGTTTCATGAGGAGGTTAAGGAAAAAGCCTTTTTGATGAAACAAAAAAACCCAGCCAAGAACATTTACAACCTTCCCCAAAGAATATGAGCTGCTTTGTAATTAAGTCCTTTCTGGATGCTTAAAGACGTGCAAAGTGAAAGAGTCCCTAGCATGACAGTATCAATGCATTTTGCTTGGCAAAATGCCATCTTCAGTGTATTTCAGCTCATGAGTATTTTCCCTGCAGGTATCTTTGAGCCTTGATACAGCAACCTCTAGCACACAGAAAAAGGGGCACCTTTCCTCTGAGCAGATTAGCAGCAGCTAGGAAGGAAACACAATGAATTCGTTGAACAAATATTTTCAGCTCATGGCTGGTTTCTGAAACCTAAACAGTCCTTTGGAAGGGGAGTTCAGCAAGGCTGGCTGTGTTTACACTCCAGATTTAAATATACTGACATACTGGCAGGTTTGGAGCTGTGTATCAGGCGAAGGTCAGTGAAAACTCAAACTCCTTCTGACAGATTATTTTGTGCTTAAATAAATTCAGATAAATTGTACAATGAGTTTATCTGTAGCTTTCAAAAGACTGACGTGCACCATAGCAAGACTGCAGGCTGTCAGCCAGCTGGTATAGGTGGCGGCCAGCACAGCACAGGACAGAGCTGTCATCACAGTACAAGCACCTGGTATGAGTACCTTTCCCAAAGGGAAGAAGGAAAGGATAAGGAAAAATGATGGAACATTGATGATATTATTTACACTTGTAATATAAGGCCTGTTAATGTTTCCAAGTTATGTTCAAAGGAACACAAATATGGCTGTATTTTCTTAAACTGTTTTCTGTCAGTGGCTGTTAGAGCCTGCAGAGGAAATAGTGCTCTGCTCAACCTCTGCAGATGGTGATCAGACCCATTCAGCCCCATCACTCCGTGCCTGCTCCTGCTGACCAACAAGGTACTCTGTCTCTTCAAAGTCCATGCACAGAGTGGGGCTGCACTGCTCAGCCATTTTCATGCTTTTCACTCAAAAAATGAAAGTACTCAGTGTGTCAAAGCTGCTCTCTGATAGCGGTGTGCACTTTCAATAGCACCAAACAGGCAAGTGTTCAGTTTAGATCTGTTTTTGCTTTGGTCAACCATGTAGAGACGCCTCTCCCCCAAACACGTACACATGAAAGGAGCAAAGCAAGTTTACAAGGAATTTGTTAAATGGTGGTTCTGCATTGTCAGTTTTATTAATTGAGATGACTACTGTAGTGTAGCAAATGATAACATTAATTATTCATATTTTTACTCCCTCCTCCCTGCTTTTATAATTTCGATATGTTTCTTTCTTCATCTCCTCGATTGCTTCAAGATCAGCAACATAATCTTACCCTTGTTTTGCAATCCTTTATAATTATGGTTTTGCCACCACGACCCTGAAAATCCTTGCACCATGAGCAAAAGGAGTCAGCGATAATGGGGTTGCATATTAAGCAGAGAGAAAACCTTCATTACTTGTGTCTTAAGAAAAACACTTGTCAGAAGATAGGTAGACATCAGAACAGTTATGTATCAGAACTTCCCTTCTATTTAAGGAAAGCAATGATGAAGCAGCAGGAGTAAACTGGAGAAAAAACAGGGTTTTTTTAACCCTAACCCTTGCAGGGATAATATGACATTTCTTTCAGTAGAAGGCAGAGAGTTATGTCAGTGATACTCAGCTGGCTTATTTTTAATTTCTTCACATTGATTTATCAGAAATAATTCATATTGCCATTAATCAGGATTAAGATCTGCAATTACATGACAGGATTACTATTTCTTCTGGGAATCAAAGGCTGCCTCTGTATACCTTGCAGGATAGTCCTTGGTAAAATACCTGTGAAGGTGGGCTGGAAGAGCAGGTGCAATGTCCGGCAGCACTGAGTCAGCACTTTAAATCATAGAATGATAGAAACACTAAGTTTGTAAAAGCCTTCTAAGATCATCAGATCTAACAATGAGCTCAGCACCACCATTTTCACCACTAAGCCATATCCCCAAGTGTCACATCCATACACATACACCTTTTGAGCACTTCCAGACATGGTGATTTCACCACTTCTCTGGGCAGGCTATTCCAATGCTGAACCACTCCTTCATTGATGTCCTGGTCCAACTTGAGGACATAATTTCTTTTCATCCTGTCAAACTTGTGCCCTTGGCTGGGATACAAGTCTTCCCAAACAGAGAGTGAGTCCTGTTGGGATAGGAAATCATCCCCCACACCTCCTTGGGCATTGGTTCCCTTCAGAAGGTATGTCCTGCTCTGCCCTAAACCCCAACCCTGGCAAAGCAACAGTGTTCCTCAAACCCACCTGCTTTTCCAGAAACTGGCAGGATGAGCTGCAATGAAGGCTGATTCCCTTTGGAAGACATGCTTTGGTGCAATGGCTATCACGAGGATTTTCTCCATCCCATTGGGATGGCTCTCATTGGGTTAAGCTGTGTTAAAGTGTGTGTTACTCAAGACCAAAAAATGACCTGGCGAAAGGAGTGTGTGACCTGCTAGGAAAGGTGTGAAAAAAATTAATCCTTTGCCTCTGATGGGCTCAGAAAAGGTCCTCAAGGTAGCTGTGGGATTGAAGAGGGGTGACCAGACAGTACTAGCCTTGCTCATGAGCAATCAGGGTCATTCAGAGGCAACCAGCTTTTCAGAGGAGATGAGGCTTTTCAGCCATCTGTTACAATGGCTGCCTTGGGCCCTTAAATCTGATATCCATGCCCAGTTGCATTTCCCACTGGTACAAAGAAACGATCCCAGAATGGTTCTAACAATTAGAGCTTTTTTCACATATTGACAATTTAAGACAATAGTCAGACATCTGGGAGGGAACATCCTTCTGGAAGGTGTAATGTAAGACTGGCTAATCTAAACACCAGGCCCTATCATGAGGCTTTTTTAATGACATAGCACTGTTCCTTTAAGTCAAATATATTTCAGTTCACAGCACTAATAACAAATTGCATTTGAGTTTAAAACTCTACGAGTCAGTGTAATTACTCTGTCATCCCTTGTGGCTAAGTCCTCCTCCTGCCTCTTTATGAGCCAACCATAAATATATAGTGATTTATCCAAGTACCACCATGTTGTAAACTTGGTCACATGGAACTGTTGATGAGGGACATCCATAAAGTTTAATTATGCCATTGATTCTTGCTAAAATATTAACTTGAAGCTGGCTATAGGGTACTCCAGTTGCTTGAAATCAAATGAAAGTATAAAATGTCCTGTACTTTAAAGATGTGCAGCAGGTACTTTTCAAGTAGTGATCTACAGGGAAAGTCTTTCATTGCCTGCTATAAAGATAACTTCTTGTATTAGGATTTAATGTGAAGAGTTATAAAAATCAGAGCCAGAAAGGATCTATTAATTCACCTCCTGTTTCTCTGCCAAAGTAAGTTTGTTCCAAAAAAATGTATTATTGAGTGTTATTGGTATAGCAAAGCTTTCAAAAGGGTCGACTAATGGGAATTCCGTAACTCTCTTTGGACGATGTTCACCAGGCTAATAGACCTTGGCTTTGGAAAAAGCAGCTCTGACATTTAATCTGCAGCTTCTCTTTTTCAGTTTCACCTCACTGCTTCCAGCTGCACCTGCTTGAATCAGCTTGAATTTTGGCTCCCTGATCCTGGTGTTACACAATTTCCAACACAGAGCCTTTCTGCTGCTCTCTGAACAGCCTGAATGCTTGGATCAGTTTTTCAAAGCAGTCTTAGGTGTTGGCACTCAGGGATTCAGCCACAACTGCAATGGAGGAAAACTGGAACAGACCAGAAGATTCAGTCATATAATTTTTCACTTATTTTTGTGGGAGTCAGGTAGTTGCCCTACAAGATTAGTTTTGAAAACCTCAGTTGTTTTGTTCTTCCTGTCATTCCACAGAGTGGACATCCCTCCCAGCCTCCATCTTGATTTTCCTAAGGTTTTTTGAGTCCCCTCCAATGGTTAAATATTTCTTTAACATCATTGTCAACTCAATGACTAGGTCATCTCTGAAATTACTTAATTTTGACTCTTAATGTATTAAGTAGCATGCATAAGTATTTGTATGCACAGACATATATGTACATAAATCCATAAATGTACCAGCACAAACCCATGGGGTTGGTCTTGTCTGTATTTACAGGCATTTTAAATTTCTGACATTCTGGAATTTTATGGAGGAGATCCCTTCAATTCCACAAAATGACTGTTTTTTCATCTGCAGCATGTAGCAGACATTCAACAGGCTATGAAGAAGTATTCAAATTGTGAGCAAACAACACTGAAATGGTGATACTTCTGCCTGTGTTGCTTATGACGAAGTCCCACAGAGCCAAACTGGCCATTGTTCCTGGAAGCAGATCAGCTTTTCTTCTTGTGCAGTTGCTTTCCTTTAATGACAGTCTCTCCTCATCTGTACACTATTTTGGTAGAGCCATGGCTATCCTAACAGTAAAAGAAACAGATTGTTTGGAGGAACCCACAGAGATAATGAGCAGTACCCGAATGCTCGCTCAGGTTTCACCTGGTCCTGGGGGATGAACTTTGTCTTTCAGTACAGATGACTTGGTTACTTTGGTAGGCAGCAGAATAGTTATAAAGAGCTAACGAATCTCTAATAAACAGGGATTTTTTAAGGCTCATGAGTTTGCCCCCCTTCATCAAAACAGTAATACTATGAGTTGCACATTAGTATTCCTCTACTAACTATGAGAGGAGCATCCAGCTACAAGGCAGTGAATCATGGGGAAAGAAATAACCTCCAGAGGCAGTTAAAAGCAGCCTGAACTCAGAGTTGAGCTTGTCCATCTGAATACAGAATTAATATATCAGGTAGTCACAAGAAAGGTCATAAGCTGTCATTTCTAATTCCTCTCTCATATCACTGTCTGAGTTTGATCACATCTGGTCACTAAGGAACTTGGCAAATCCCAGGCAGCTGGACAGACAGCCAGATGTGGCTCAGAGATGAAAAGCACCTCTTCTCTCTAATGCAGCAGCCTGATCAACAGAGGTAAGTGCCACAGCAAGCAATAAGGCAAAAAAAGGGAAATTGGGTGCTGCTGAAGATTTATTGTGATATGTATATGAAACTCAGTTAAATTAATCTTGCTATAGACTATAACAGCAGATCCCTGCTGTTGGGAGATTCCAATACTGCAGTAAAATATCACAGATATAATTCTGGTCAGTTTAGACTTCTATTCTTGAATTTCACCTCAAGGCCTTGATACTGCATCTGCAATGGTTTCCAGCAACCAGGGAAGATGCATTGCAAACATGAGCTGTTTGAATAAGTCCTCAGCAGCTCTTGCTTTAATGACTTATTCATGGAAATAAATTGGCAGATGACAGGCTCCTATCTCTGGAACAGAAAGGTTGCAGCTTTAATTAAACTTTTTAATTGGTGTAGCCACATTCTCCCACCCAGAGCAGACACTGAATAAACATAGGATGCCACTGCATCCTTCTTAGGAACAGACATGAAGCCATTTCAGAAAATCAATGACAATGATTAAGAGAGCTCTCATCCCTTGCTCCTACCTACATTTTACTTTTCAAACTAAGTGTATTGACTAAATGTCTTCTCCCAGAAGGTTATGTATACAGGCTTTCAATAGACAGCACCAGCAAAGTGTCTTGTTAGAGGCAGGCAACCTTGCTCAAATTCCTAGCAAGCATCTTCCTCTGATTTTGCAGTACAAGTCCTGTGGGGTCTGGGCACTGTTTGAGCCTAATGAGATATTCCATCCTCAGAGATCCTCTGGTGTCTCAGACAAACAAAAAATGATCAGGGATGAAGAAGTGATGTGAACTTTTCCTGCATGGGAAGCCATGCAGTAGGAGAGGACATATGCTCCTGGTTGAGGATAGAGTTTCCTTTCATTATCCTGTAAGCATAAAACGTCCTCCTCTGAGAAGTCAGGCCAGCCACTGTACCATCCCACAGCTCAGCCATTTTGGGATTTATGACATTCTTGCTGTGGTGTCTGAAAAGCAGCCATAAGACAAATCCACATTTGTAAAACTCTTAAGAATTGTTGAAGGCTTGATGGCCCAGCCTTCCCCATCTACTCCAGCTGCTCTTCACATGATCCCAGTGATGTTCAGGTCTGGGCTTGAGTCACAGCATGACACAAAGTAGATGGAGCTCAGTGGTGAGTCTGGCTCCACTGCTACAGAGCAAACTTCTTGAAGAGATTCTTCCTTTTTTTTGTTTTAAATCACTAGTTGACCCAGATTTATCACCAGCAACAGTGCTTTGTGCATTACTGCAATATTATTCAAGCATATTTTTTAATGTTTTAAAAAGGTTTTATTTATTCATCAAAGTTTTATAATTTTTCTCATAAAGGCCTAGGAGAGGCATCAGAAGAATTACTGGTGAAATATGTTTGAGCAAATGGCAGAACATGCCTATATCTTGTTTTCCTACATGGATTTGTCTCTATATCAGGTTAAGTTAACCAGACCTTCACCTCTACCCATCACTCCAATGAACACAGACCACTGTAGTTGAGCCCACTTGCATGCAAGGCTCAGAAACCGGATCAGATTATGAAGGTTCCTAGGATGTTGCATATCACCTGAACTAAAGTGACTCTGCTGTAATCCAGGTGTGCCCTTCCAGCCCATTCAGGGCATCTCCAGTCTGGTTTAGAATTACTCCAAATATTGAGGTGCAGCACTTGCTTTAACGCAAGCACACGGCCACTGAAATCCATTCCATCTGTCTGGACAGGACAATGACTCTGCCTCTTTGCTGTGCTCCAGCAAAGGGAGCAACTTCATTTTCGTGAAGACAGAATGCTGAAGAAATCTGCTCAATACATATACCAGCTCTCACCCCCCGGGGGTACCAAAGTATTTGGGAGTCTTTATAGTTTTGAAATCCATCATGTCTAAAAGGCCTTCATAGTTATTGAGCCTGTTCGTAAGACTCCAGCCACTGTAGCCTGAACTTCCCATATTCTTAGACATTTTTCCTTATAGTGGCCTAGAATACAGGGAAAAAAAAAGATTTAAATTGTTTGTATGTGTCTGAGACACATCAGGGATACAGAGAATAACTTCACCTGAAATCCAGACCTGAAATATTGGTTCATTTTCCCTTTCTATTCCAGTATCACATGGTACAAATTGGCAGCCTTAGAGAAAGGGAAGTTGTCACATGCTTCAAACTGCAAATATTAGAAATGTATCTGTATGCAAACTTGGCAGCTGATGCCTAGGAACTGGGAGGGATTTGTAAATTGTGTCTCAGGAGACAGAGCTACTGACACTCCTACCGGAGGATTTGAATGGTGCTGCTGATTTTGTCATCAGGTCATGACTTAATAACAGATAAAAACTGAACTATGCAGTGTTATGTCTATTGCATATGGAGACTGAATGTCTTGGCTGAAAGGCAAATGTCTGAAGAAGCACTGAAACAGAGCAGCTGCTGTACAGCTGCATTTCTTCCTCCTACTCCTCCTCCTCTCCTTCCTCTCTCTCCTCCTCCCCTTCTTCCTCCTCTTCTTCATTCTCCTCCTCCTTCTCCTCTGCAGCTGGGGCTTCTCAACTGCTCCCCAAATGTCTCTGCATGAGAGACATCTCCCACTGCGAGAGCATGGGATGTACTGCAGGGCAAAACTATTCAGTTTTGCTTCCTTTTGACATGCAAAGACCCTTCTCTTTTTCTCTTGCATGGATTTGTATTTTCTATCCTCCTTCAGGCTTTGTATGCTGTATATATATGGAATCATAGAATTGGAGAATAGTTTGGGTTAAAAGGGAACTTTTAACTCCTCTGCAATAAGCAGGAATATCTTACATCATGGAAACACTGAAGATAGGCCCTACACCTTAGGGATACATTAGAGAGCAGATATGTCCATGGATGCATCCACAGAGGCTGGATAACTTCGAGTTTGATTGTGCTGGGCAATGTGTAAATACAGTCCTGTTCAGACAAAGCTTGGGGACAGCTGAGCTCTGATGGTTAGAGATTTGAACTGCTCTGCAACAGAGACTTTTGTCTTGCAAATGCAGGGCTCCTACCATAGATTTCCTTTTCTTAATTAGTTTTTGCACAACTGCTTACAAGTAGCTCAAAACCTTCAGGATGTGTAGACCACAGGTTGAAAAGTGCTGGTTTAATAAACAAATAGTAAACAAATACTAATAGTTGAGACAAGCAAGCATGGAAAAAGCAAAAATAAGTAAATTGGCTGTGCAGCGTTATTAGCCACAATTTCTTGTCTTCTAAACCATTTTTAGGTTGTAGTTTATAACACATGCTATGGAACCTCTTTTTTTTTTTATTTATATCTCTTGTTTTTTTCACATTTATTCATTGCTCATAATGTGTGAGGCCAAGTCTCTCAGGTAGCAACATGCACAAGCAGCAACCCGGGGCAAGCTCAGCATTTGGCACTTGCCTCATCTGCTGTACACAGGGCTGTGGTCAATGAAAGAGCTTGGTGAAGGATGGGAACAATTAGACTCAGCATCACTTCTGGTAGCCATTATTGGCAGACTTTCCTATGAATTATTTAGGAAAAAAAGATCTTGGACTGAGGGTCCTTGTAGGTCAGTTGGGTGAGCCTGTGCTGTCACAAGCCACTGTGTCACACATATTCCCAGGTGTGTAGCCATTACCTCCCCAAACAAGTTTCCCTCCTGTACCCAGGGTTCCTGGTTGCAGGATGGTTGCATCTGAAGCACTCTCCTTCAGAGATTAGAAAACTACCTTTAATTTCACCCCAAAGTTGTCTGTAGCTGGCTGATACACATTTGTACTGGTGCCAATAGTTGCCTTCAGTTTACGTTTTTTTTTTATTTTCTCTGGTGTTTACCTCCTTGATGTATTAATAGACAGCACAAGTGAATTGTTTCTCAGTATTTGTTTTGTCAAACTAAACCGGCAAATTTATTCAGTTCCTTCTCGCTGGACATGTTTGCTGTTCTCTCCAACATTTCTTCTTTGCATGCCAGCCATTTGAAACTCTGAGCTAGGAGAGGCCATGATCAAACACATTTTTTTCAGAAAAGGTTGTAAAGGAGCAAAAGGATACTTTCAAAAGCCCCTGTCCTGATGCAAGCAGTGACTGTGTTTGCTGTTTCACACAAGAGTGCTGCAGAGATGCTCACATTATGTGTTTGATCAGGACACTCTACTTTATAGCAAAACACTAATTTCTTAGGCTACATTTATGGCAAGCCAGTACACTGAGCCGGGGCCTGGCAGTGTGGCATGGCTCATGTCCATGACCCTCCTAATCTTCAAACCAGAGTGACCTCATTCCAACAGCGTGTTGGAAGAGGTCCCTGAACGGCGCTAATCCCTAAACCATGCCTGGGCATTGTCTAGCGGGGAGTTGGTTGGCCCCAGTTAAACAGTGCCAGGAAGCACATAAACATTTATCCTCGCCAATGGTCACAGAACAGTTCATAAACCTGCCCTGGCTCAATTTAATTAATTAGTGTAGAGGGAGCCTCAGTGCATGCCGGGCACTTTGAACTCTTTGCTCCAGGTCAGCTGTTCCAGCTCCTAAATGCAGTGTGTTTTTCCTTTATGCTATTCCCAAATCACCAATGCCTCCCAACTCTGTATTGTCTGCAAATATCATTAGCTCTTTCTTATTTTTTGTTCCAGAAGAAAACTATCTAAAACTGGCTCCAAGGAATTTCACCCATTATGTCCCTCCACTCCTATCATTTTCCTTTCAGAAGAACCTGTTGTGTTTGTTCTTGGCTGTTTCCTGACAGACCTTCAGCTCAAATAGCAGTCCCTGCTTCTTCCAACACAAACAATAATTTCCCATGTGGCTCTTTTATCAGAAGTGTTGCTGAAGTCCAGACAGATTAGATCTAAAGCATTTCCCTTGTCTAAAAAAGCCCATGGAGAACTTTGTTTGCTTTTTTTTTCTTTTCTTATCAAGTTAGTCTAACTCAAGTGACCTTGGTAAATCTTGGATTTATTTTTGTCATATTTTGTCCTTTAGTTCCATGTCTTCAGTCCTTCCTTCAAAATTAGTTTACATGTTATGCTAACATCCAAACAACATATCCAGCCCTTTTTCTCTGATTTCATGTGAATTCAGTCCCCAGCCAGTCTGCCACCTATATATCCCAGCCTCGGGAGGTCTGAAATTTTCCCTGCTGCATGAGCACACTCAAGAAATGGGATTATTTCACAAAGTCTATGGTGGGCAGAAAGAAAAGTCAGAGCTGGAGCTAGATCAGGCCTATTAATGCTGAAACTGCTCACCACCTCTGTGGAAAAGCCCCAACTTTCATTAGTAGTAAATGAGCTGTGGAACATCCCCTTGTTCCATGTGCTCATAGAGGAAACAATGACTGCACGTGGCATGTCAGCGCACATGCAAAACAGCAAGCACATGGCACAAGTGTGTCCCCACTCGCCACGGTTTTAGCCTGCCCGTGTCAGTCTACAGCACTGCAGTGCAGTGTGGGAACACTCAGCCTCACTTACACTGAGCCAAAGGTCCAGTTGAGGCAGAAAAAGTCACATGTGGGCTATTCCCCTTTGTATTTAACATTTAAGCAAATGCCTCCTTGTTTCTCCACAGGAATTTTGCAGCACATCCTGAGTCCTCAGCTGCTGTGTCTGCCCTGTTGACTAATCTGGCCACGCTTTGCAGTCCCAATCCACGTGCACCCTCAATCCCATGGGTTTGCAAAGATGGATGTGTGAGCACGTGCAAGGGCAGCACTGACACTGCTTAGCAAAAAGCAGGAAAAAGGGCAGTGCCAGCTAATTTGATGTAAGTTTTCTGGGACACTTATCTAGAAATACCCTGTTTGGTCACGATCTGTGGTCCCTTTTCGAGAGACTTGTTTGCTGTCCCAGGGGGCTGAGTGAAGTGCTGATGCTTGATTCATTTCAAGTCCTCTTTACTCAGGTTTCACCTCCTTTGCTGGCAAACCTATCCCTTAACTACCAGTATTCCACAGCCTTCTTTGTGTATACAAATATATATATTTAATACATGTACAAAGGCACACATATATGTATATGTATATAAAATCAATTTATTTCAAGAAATCCCGTCTCCCTTTCTGCCCAGGCCAACACACACACAACGGCAACACAAAAAGCCCAGCAGCTGCAGACAAGCTCCTTCTCCACAGTCTCCATCAGGCTCTGATCCAAAATTCTGCTGGTCTTAATCTGGGACAAAGGAGCTCTTTCCCTATTTAGCTTGAGGGTAGCTATGGCAACATGGCACAAAGACATCTCAGTAGCTGGCTAACGCCAGACCAGCCCCCTGTCTAGCAGAGAGACACTGCTGGCTGGTACTTTAACTCTGCTTTCCTTTGACAAAGGGGATGTTTATTACCAAAACCTGGGCCCCTGGCTCAGAATGTCCAGTAGCTGGAAGCGAAAGCAAGTGCTGCAACCCCCTTGACAAATAGGACATTTCAGGGGCTGTCCATGAATAGGTCTTGCAATGGGTAATGAAAGGAGCAGCAGAGAGGGAGGGGAGGAAATGAATGAGCCGAGATTGCAGCAGCTAAAGGGAAGCTCGATGCAGGAGACGAGGAAAGGACATTTTGAGTTATGGCTTGTCTGTCTGGGAAAGTTGCACTGATACAGCTTTCCTTATTGTCTTAAATGAGCTGCCTTGTGGCCACACACAAACTGTCTCACATCCCTTCATCCTACCTTTCAATGGAAATGCCGCACTTTTCTTCGTGCAAGCACTCTTTCCCTCCTTTATGTTGTAAGGATGAGGGTGCAGCTGCAGCAAATCGCTCTGTCTGGTGCCTAGCAGCCTGCATGTGTGGCCATTGCTGGACTTGGGGCTCAGCAGAGGCATTTTTGGGAAAGCTTTTGGGACAAATGGCCTATAAACACCTCACATGTAGCACTGCACAAGGAAGGTCTTCTGGGGAACACCAGCACTGTCACCAGAGCTGCACTTCTGTGTTCCCACATAAAGCTCCACTTTGGCACAAGCCCTCCATGACATTTTATCTTCTCTCCTACTTCTAACTTCTACAGCATCCCAAACGGATAACCCTGGCAAAATTAGACACTGTTTGGATCTCTAGGCAGTGGTAGCACACAATTCACTAGAGCCATCTCTGCTCTTGCCATAAGTCTGGCTGGAGTCCCAAACATACCAGACCTGAAGACCAAAGGCAAGGTGTGGAGCAGATGCCTGCCTTCCCAGCCATGTGGTGTCAGATGCAGAGGCCTAAACTAGAAAGAAACTTTCTTTCTCATTTTAGCCACTGGCAGCATTCCTACCTCCAAAATCCTGCTGTGTCCTGGATTACAAAGCTGCCCAGGCTTTCGCATGTGGGTTCAGTCATGCAGTGTGGGGGCACAGCCACGGCACATGTGCCCTGTGGTGCCCTGTGGCCCTAGACTCATTCAGCATATGCCTCTAGCAATCCCACACATTTGTTAAGGAAAGCTTGGGGAATCTCCTGTGCCATCCTGCCCCAAAGTGTTTCACAGGGTGGCAGAGCCCAGGTAGGCTCATTTCAGCAGCTATTGGTGCTGGCTGATGGCATTAGGTTTGTGGTATCACTGCAGAACATACAGGCAACTTCTTCATCAATTAGTTTCCTTTAGAGCACTACGGAGGCTGCAGAGCCATCAGCCCTGGCACAGAGCCATCTGTCTGGTGTCCCTGGTCCCGTCACCTCCTGATATCAAGTACCTCGAGAGTGGCAGGGCAGCTGGTGCATGGTGGTCACAGCACTGACACTGGGGACATCCTCGGGCGCTCTGTGTGCTCCCTGCCTCCAACCTGCTCTTCCCAGTCACACATGTTATTGTAAGCCCTGAGGGTGGGAGTTGGCAGTGCTGCTGGATGAGACTCACCTCCCCATGCCTCAGCCCAGCCGGAGGCTGGAAGCACCAAGCAGGGACTCAAGGAACTGCCACATGGCCCCCCTTGCCCTGCCAAGTCTGGAAGCATCAGCTGGCAACCAGCCTTTGCTGGTTATGACCACACATCGAGCAGCACATCCAGGGCATTCAGAAGCCTCTTTGCTCACTTAAAGGGGAGGCATTCAGAAGATGGCCATCACCTCATGAGGCCACCAGTTCAACTTAGTATCCTGTGGATGTGAAGGTGATACATGGCTTGCTCCAGATCACCGGGGAACACATATGAGAGCAGGGGTCTCAAAACAGCCTGAACATGATGTCAGCACATAGGTGTTTGCAAGGTGATGACCATTAATCGCTCAAAAATATGCTAATATACTGGGTAGTTTATATTTCATCTATGCTGCTCTGTTTCCATATGTAGCATTCTGCTATTGAGCCCAACAGACCATAGTCTTATCTGAAGTAAGGAATCAAATCACTCATTTGAAATGGAAATTTGGCTGCTGCAAAACCTCTAAGATCTTGTTTCGTTCTGCTTGGCTAGCAGCACTGGTTTTGGGACCAGGAAGGATGTTTCTGTGTACACCCACGTGAGAGCTGCTGGCATCCAGGGTACCCTCCTGCTTCTCACAGTTGCTGTGGTCGTCCCTAACACTTTAATTACTGTTGCTCTGGATCTGCTCTCTGCTGTACCCCAATAACTCAGCACCATCTGCTCCCACAGACCCACACTCCAGCTTTCACCACAGCCTGTCTGAGCCATTTTAGAGTGCTAATGCCATTGCAAGCTATTCATTTGCTTTGCTGGATAAGAGTGTCAAACAGCCTGATGTGTCCCAGAGCTGGTTGAAAGAAGGGAGAGGAAAGGGACAAGGTCCCCTGTGAGACCCACTCAGCCTGTCACAAACCAGTCTACAGCTATATGAGAGAAGCTGAGGTTCAGCACTGACATGACCACTTGTGGCTCCTCAACCTTCTGCTTTGCCCCAGGCACTTTCCTCCCTGCCATACATGTGAGGATACTTTTTCCCTGGACAGGAGCAATATACCTGGTATGTTTTTTCTCTTCCTTCTTATGGGACCAGGACCCACCTTTTTTGAGACTGCCCAGCAAAATTTAGCCAAATTTGGTGCAGAGGCACTGAAGACGCTAACTTCCAACAAACTCCATGACTGCAAAGCAGCATAAGTAAGGGAGAGGAACCTTGTGGAGAGAAAGACCATGGGACTCTTAGGCTGAAGGTATACCAGAAAGCAGGATGGGGTCTGGATACTGACACCCACAGTGCAGGTATGTGTACATTTGGAGAGTTTGGCATCCAGTGAGATCCTACAAGCAGGATATCTGCCCTCACTCCAGATGTGTGGTCCCTGGGCGTGCCAGCAGGGATGTCCAATATAATTGTCCCAGGTGACTGATGGGGTGGCAGAGAGACACGTACGTACTGCTTTTTGAATGACCAGATGTGCTTCCCAACCCTTTCCTAGCAGATAGGAGGGTTTCCAGCCGAGCCTCCCAGGATGCCCAAAGATAGTGGACATTCACATTTTTAGCTTTATGCATCAGATAACCAAGCAATGACATCAGTGTGACTTTGTGCAGATGGGATGGGGGCATAATTCCTCGCTGCAGGTGAAGAAGCCCAGCACAGGGGGAAAATGAAGCCATAAGATGCAGCTTACTCCCAGCTCAGGCATGCCTGGAGCAGACCTTTTCCTTTCTGATGGCCAGAAGTGGGGAAGGCTGCTGTTATCTAAAGGTCAGCAGGGAGACAGCTGAAAAATACCACTGACTCCGGTCTGTCACTGTGCACATTGCACAGATGCTGAAATAAGGCTGACTGGAGGTCGGTGGGAGGGGGTTTGGAGGAGTTTTGATTTGTTCTAGAGAGAGATGCATTAGCTTGTGTTAAATGCTGAAGTTGTTACAGCCTTTTCCTCTGCTAGTTAGATGAAAGGGGAGGGGAGTAGGAGGCCTGGAACTTGTAGCCCCAAATAATTTAATGGGCATGATCTGTACTTTGAAGCAAGATAATAAAAGACATCTTTTTATGCTATTCATTTCAGGAGCCTTTACTCCTTAGCCAGATTTTTTTCTGCCTGCTGGGAATGACCCGATGGAAAAAGTTTTAAACTTTCAGAAATCCTGTCTGAGACTTTTACTTTGTTCTTTACCTCTGAGGTTTATGTAGCATTTCTATGGCCTTAGACAGGATACTAAACATCAAGAAACTCCAGGTCACACAGGGACCAAGTTGCCAACTCAGAGCTCGGCTGATCTCTCATAAGTCCCAGATGCTGCACCAGAGCAGTTTAAACACCAGAGAGTTCTGGAATGCCATAGAGAACTTATCTCTCAGGCTCTGCCTAACTCCAGAAGGTGCTGAAACCCAGTAAAAATGACCAGAGCGAGCATCTAATAACAGACCTTGGGCTGCTTGTCGCTGCTGTCATATGCTGCAACATCTGACGTTGAGTTCTGGAAGAGATCTAGAGAGGTTACACATATGTGGGAGAGCTGAGTGCTAAACAGAGGTGTGAAGTAGCCTGCATGCCAAAGAGATATCGAAATGAGGCATTGTCAGCAATTGTCTTTTAACTATCAAAAATGGGCAGCACGATCATGAGGAAAGTGTCAGCTATGGCAGCAACCTCCAGTCAGCTGGTTAGGGCAGGGTTACATGAGCAGGTTTGGGTGTTAGGTGGACTGAGCCGAGCTAAACTCAAGTATCTAGGCAGTCCATGTAAAAGTTCTGGTACTTCAGGAAATATGAGGTAGAATCCTGAGTGCTCATACAGTGCAGGATCCTCCACAGATAGGCTGCAGCTGTGGAGACATCTGCTGATCTGCAGGTCTAAGCTTGACTAAGACTGAAACTCCAAATCTGGACTTCTACAACTTTTACTGAGGTTTTCCTTGGTTTCTTTAGTTAGCTGGAGGCTAAATGCAGACCATCGAAGCTCTCTTCCAGATGTATCACTATAATAAGCTGTTCAATTTTTAATGAAGCCAAGAGACTGCTCTTCTAAAGACCTTCCGAAAATCAATAGTGCTCTTTACAACAATACAACTTTACAGTGGTAGGTCAATAAGGAAGGAAAATACAAAGACTCTGGAGGCAAGGCTGCCTTCTTACCTGAAATGACGAATATTGTATGACAAAATTCAGTTAGAACTTTGATTTGAGGATATATCACCATCACACCATTTGTTCTTTAGAGCTATTAAATTGGTTGTTGTCAACAATTAATTATTCAGAGGTCAGAGATGGTTTAGTATTCTAGAATTTTAGTACAAGAGCACTACTGGTTTGAATTTCTTATAGCACTTCCTAACTGTTGCTTAAAACCAAAAAAACAATTGGTGAATAGGAACCCTAAGGCATCCTTTTGGTAACCTGTTGTTAAACCTGACCATCCGTCATGGCTTAGATTCCTCATTGGGAAATGTTTTCCATTATCACCACGATGCTAGCATACTGAGGAAGGGAAAAAGGTAACCCAACTGAGCCAAGGTCAGAATTCCCCAACAGAGCTGGGGGCAGAGGGCTCCACTGTCTTTTGGCTGGAGAACTAATAGCCCTTCATAGCAGGCACATTCCTGCCCTGAATGCTGTGCAGGGCAGGGATTGGAGAATGTCTGCCTTCCTTCCCTCTCCCTCGCTCTTTCAGGACAACAGAAGGATTCTGTGAGGGACCAGTGGGTCCCACTGGTTTTTCAGCTGCAATCCTGGGAGAGGACCTGGTGCTGCCTTGATAGTGCTGCTTCTCCCATCTGTTGTCCCAGGACCAGACTGTCTCTTGCTGCTGCTTCTGCCACATCTGCCCAGTTTTCTGTGTCCAAGTGGACCCTGGAGCAGCCCCCGGAGACAGAGAGAGAAGAGAGCCCTGCCTGCACTGGCCCCAGCTCAGAGCCAGCCTGTCTGCCTTTCCCCATCTCCTGCTGTTTCTGTAGCATCTCAGCAGTAAACTGGGGGAACCCCTACTTCATGTTTGGTGAGCCCACAGGACTTGCCTGTTCCCCCCACAGCTGTTACCACATTGACGAAAAAAAATACATGGTGGGGGGAAAGGGAGATGGGGTTTGTTAGGGTGATTTTTCTTGTTACCACTGTGCTACTGTTTGTTTCTTTTATATATATATAAAAGTAAGTAATTGTTGCTTCCTTTTCTACATTTTTGATCGAAAGCCTCTTGATTCAAAGGGTATAGCAAAGTAGAGAAGGAGTCTTTCTTTTCCACTCCATGAAGGTTCTCATCTTCCCTGGAAGGTATTGTTCTAACGTAGGACATCATTAATATTCAGATTTGTCATGTCAGAATAAGTAATCATCTGGAAAAAAATAAAAAAGTAAAACTGTCTGGTAAATTCGTATTAGTAATCAATCTCTTTGTTGATTAGTTTAGAAATACTTTGTATAATTAAAAAGTCAACAGCTAAATTAATCTGAATCCAGTTTGGGAATTCATATAAAACTCTCACCACATGTGTCTACTTCCTTTGACTTCATTGAGACTGAAAGAAATGCCCTGAGTTTTTCTGAAATTTGGATACTTTCCCAAGCTGAAGTATGTATTTGAGCTGTCATTTACTCTGACCATCCTCTTCTAAGTGCAGGAAGGAAAAGCACTGGAAAAGCACATTCTTATTGCAAATGTTTGGACATCTCTGCTAGAAGTGATTTCCTGGTGTTCCCCACACTTCAATGAGGAGAGCTGGGAGCTGTTGAGTAAGGGCACAAAAAGCCTGCATCTGCCTTCTGGTACCAACGAGCCACCCTTCTCCAGCCCTTCTCAATGTATTTCTGCAAACTTTGGCATTCTCTCCACTGCTTCTATTGAACAGCCTTGGCAGCCTTTGACTCATCTGTGTTTACTTAGTCTGTCACCAATGTCAGGGGACGTGCAACCTTGAAAAACAATCTGCTGGACCTCTCCCCACCCCACCCCCGCTTCCCTTTGCACTCTTGCACGGATGTTCTCTGGCTTAATGCCTTGTCAATACCAAGAGGTTCAAAGCCTTCACAAGCTATTTTAGCATTTATCTTGTAGACTTCCTTATTTTCCTGCATTTCCCTCTCTAGACATCTTATCACCAGTTTAGGTAAAAATCTGTCCTTCTGAGATATAAAATGAAAAAACAATGGCCCAATAACTCTGTTATAACTTTATTTTCAGTTTATATTTTCCCCTATGTCATTCCTGGAAGGAAAAATCACTTCTCTGTTAGTGATATTAATCATAAGCTTTCATATCTTTTTGGTTAATCCTGCTGTTTTGGGACATTGGGTCTTATTTTAGTCATTTTTCTTCTTCTATATTTTGTAACTTTGTTCTAGTTTTATTCTCTCTTCACTTTTCTCCAATGTTTTTAGGCAAAAATAGTTCTCATACATTCGTGGGTCACCCTGGAAACTGAAATGACAAGGCATTAGAAGCTGAATTAAAGGATAACATTGGATTTAGATGCTTTGGATTTTTACCCAGTTCTAGCAGAGTGGGATCAATAACCAGGAGCAAATCACTCAACAAATCCATCTTGTTTCAGCTGTCTTTGAAATGGGAAGAATTTTTGCCAATTTCTTATTGCAGCTCGTTTCAAACATAACACCTTGGTCAGCCTTGTGTAAAGGGCACTGGACAGATCTCAGACAAAAATGTAGCTGGGCCCAGGTAAAACACTGTGCAGAGAAGAGACAGTGAGCAGGACAACGTGACCTCTCAGCAGAAAGCCTAGAGAAAAACTATGTTAATGCAGCTCACAGGCACAGATGTGGCAGATATGCCACAAGTTTTCACAGGGGGAATAATAAGAACAAAAGTAAAGTAAATTGGAACTTCTGGGATGCATTTGCTTTACAACAAAACACTCAGGTCCTCTTTTGAGAATATTAATATGGAATTTCCTTACCTTAACACAACCCCCCCGATTCAATAGTAAAATAGTTTACAATTAAGCTGGTATCTGCATCCATGCCTTACTTCAAAAAAGCAACGCTTTCTTTACAAAGATTCTTCTTTGGGCGTTTTTTTCCCCCTATCGACCTCGAGACCAAGTTCTTGGAGATAAAATACTTGCAATGGATGTGCAGCCACATCTGAGACAGGGATTAAGCTCCACAAGCCTTCCCACAGCACTATGTTAGGGCATAAAGAGGGAAGATAAAGGATTCTATATCCAGGAGAAATCACATTTATCTTGAAGTGACAAGCAGGAGTGAGAACAATACTCTGTATTTTATCCAGCAGCAATCCTTTCTCATCTCCTTCACAGAATACTTTCAGTGACCAACTGGGCTGTGTCCCGGAAAACCATATTAGAGATTAATTAGTAATGGATTTTTAACAATAGTGTAGAAGATATGCACAGGAGAGAAAGATCAGGTATTTGAATTGAATTATTATACTTCCACAGGTTTTTAGATTGACTACTTCATGCTTTTGATTAAATTATTATAATTTATGTGCTTTACAAGTAGCAATCTTCTCTGAAAGATTATTTTCTCTTGACCTATCTCCATATAGAATTATTTCCATGGCAACAGTTTGAGTGATTTGAGAAACAAAATTATGAACTGCCATTAGTATTGGGTTAAAAAATTAGCATGAGTTAAAAACAAAAATGCAGCAGATTTTGGTTTATGAAAGATAAAGAATAGCATTTGAAGTAGTCATACATAAAGAGGAAATTCAAACTTGATCTTTCATTATTTCTTTGTAGTAAAAATTTTATCTTCAGAAAGGGTTATAAACATACCATTATCATTAGACAAAATAAATCTAATGTTTATCTGCATTTGAAAGTATCTTTGAAAGTAATTGGACATAAAAGATCCATTAATTCTCCTGAATCAGCAGACTGATAAATCAATGCATAATAACCATTATCTGGGATTTCTCTATTATTTCCTTAGTGATGAAATGTTGAAATCAGTTAAATGTTTTAAATGTAAGACAGAAATTTATGAAATTACATAAACCATGAGGGACAGATGGCAATCACCTAAGGGTAACTGAGAGAGCACCTGAAGCACTGATTGAAACATTAACAATTATCTTTGAGTGCACCACGAGGGTGGAAGAGGAGATCCCAACAGGCTGGAGGAGATCCCAACAGGCTGTAGAAGAGCAAACAACAGAAGGATGCGGATGGAGAAAAGAGCAGTGAGACTTGCTTTGGTACCTGCAAGGATTGCATATGTATTATTTACAGCTTTATAAGCACTGGTAGGATAAAATACAAATATATCAGAAGTAGATTTTTCAGAAACAATTTACATGATCCAGCGCGATTCCTCTCTTTGACAGGATAACTGGTCTCAAGAAGAATGAAAAAATATCTGTCATGTTGCATCTTGACTTCAGAAATGCTTTTCTCCTGGCCAGATGATGCCCTTACCTACAATCTAAGAGAGTATGAAAGAGATTAAATCATAAAAAAGTGGGTGCTGAACTGTTTGCCATATGACACCCAAAGGCAAGCAGTCAATAGTTCACTTCCTAGTGAATTTGAACATTTTTTAGGCAATTTGTAATTCATTTTGAGTTCAGATGATGGACTGAAGGATGCACTTTCATGTGTGGAGGGATGAAGCCTCTTGAGGGAAGTTTTCAAACCTACTTGAGGAATACTCTAGAGATCAGAACAATCTGCAAGTCAAGGGAAAAGCACAACCAGAACAGTTGAATCAATCTTTGTTGGTCAAGCATGAACACCTAGGCAATTGCACTAGCCAGTTTTGCTAGGGCCTGAGGTGTCACATGTCCATCCACAGCATCAGAGAGGGCTCCAGCCAGCAGGTCTCCATGCCAGCTTCTTCAGGGCCAGGAACAGGCCCAGTCATGGCCTGGAGATGAGGAGCTGGAAACTCAGATGTCCATCTCAAACTGGTCTTGATCTGGCTTGGCCTCTTCACTCTTATTCTGCTCATTGAGCTCCTGCAGCTTGATGAGGAGCTGACAAGTAAATAAAATGTTGAATGTGGAAAGGGGACTTCAAATGTGCAAATATAAAGGAGCCAGCAAAACAGCATTTCCCCCTGCTCTTCCCCACCAAAAAAAAAAAAAAAAATCAGCCCAAAACTGTGAGTTTGTACTAGATAGAAGACGAAATTTTAAACAAAAGAGAAAGCATATACTGGGTTGTGTGGGTAAGACCGTCATAGGCTGTGAGTTCGCTCTTTTCTTTGTTGACGAATCTAGGGTTTATTGGCTACTGTCCAGAATAGGCAACTGTGACAGAGGTTTAAGAAATGAGAGTCAGGAGGATTAGAGAAAAGTTCCTCTGAAAAAGAGAGGACTTAGAGTGACCTCTCTCAATGTGTCACGGAGGACAGCAAGCAGCCCTTTTCTATCTGGATGGTAGAAGGAGGCAAAATCTATTTGATGGACATTGTCACTAACAATATTTGTATGAGACAGTAGGAAAATATTTCTAACTATAAAATGGTGAAGCTGTGGAATGAGTGGCCTGGAGAGTTCCTGAACCTCTTGCACTGGGGAATATACAGAGCAAGTTAGACAAGTCTTCACTGGAGATGGTTTAGATATGCTTGTTCCTGCCTTGAGACTGGCTGAGAGTAGGTAAGTGCTGTTACTTCACCTGCATTAGATTGTGCCTGACTGGGAGTTCACCATGGGAAGCTGCAGCTGGATGATGTTCTTCCCTTCTCTTTGAAAGTTTTCTTCATATTCAGTGGAGGTTTTTTTCTCCAACACTCAGATGTAAGTAGAAAGGGATCTGGAAGCAGGAGAGGTACCAGGAGCATGTTTTAAACCCCAGGCTCACAGGCTTGCGCTGATGAAGTCCTCTTGATGCAAACTCCCTGACTACACTGCTGAAGAGAGTCTTTGCCTCTCACAGCTTTTCAGAGCTCAGCTCCTACACCCACAGGACACCATATACCCTGAGCACCAGCCAGACTGATACTTCAGAAAAGCAAAAAAGACAATTTCCATTTTCAGAACCGTCATTACCTACCTGCTCTGGGTACATATTTATGTACTCCCCTACTTTGCTGAACAGAGACCAGAGGAAGAAAAGTAGCACCAGGAGCAGAGTCAAATTTGCCTGAAGGCTTCCTCAGGCACTTGCAGGATTTACGTGGAGTTTCATTAGCAAAAACACTTCCTTTACCCAGGCAGGCTCTAAGCCCCTAATTTGATCCCACCAATAAACTAGAGATTCAGCTATCAAGAATCCTGTATCATTCTGTAATTGCTTATTTTTATGTATTTTTACGTGTACACTGTGCTCCTTGGGCAGAGTGACTGCTGGGGTGAGCAGGCTTTCCTGCTGTAAGGTAATCAAGGCTTATGCAAAGGGATCTGGTGGGAACACACGTGCTATGTAATTCCAGGCATTAACTGACAGAAAACAGAACTTCCTGCGGAGCCCATTTAATCCAGACAGATGAAATTAATTTTGGATGGTTTCTGTTTCTCAGGTCATAATGGATAAGTTTTATCAGGTCGTGGAGAACATCATTCTCTTCTACAATTTTTAGAAACAGATGCTGCTGTGTTCACAATGGATCTTTTCTTCTCCTTATAACATGTTTCTTCTTTTTTTTTTGGTAAATTTTCGGACTTGTCTAGGAATTTTTAAAAATCTAATCCTTTAATCTCAGTGTGATAAAATCTCTCTTAAAAGCTAGTGTTGGAAGTGCTCTTAAAAGTTGTTTGGAAGGCATACAGGTTTCAGAAGAAAAAACTCATGCTTATGTCTTCTTGCTAATTTAGATAAGATGTCTGTTTAAGGAGTCAGGTTGGCTATATGTGAATCAGGCAAGCTTATTCTAACCACTGTTAAAATTTCCTGTTTAGTGATAAGAGGAAACTGAGGTTTAAATGCTTTGGAAAGGGGAAGTTGGGTATGCGGGAGAAATGTGGATCAGTTTGATTTTAATAACAAGACCTTGCATTCAAACATTATTTTGCACTTGTCAAGATGCAGAAAATCAATTAATAGGTTAATTCTCATTGCCAGCAGGATACAGTTCTGACCCCATTGAAGTTTGGTACTTGCTGAGTTCATCCAAAGCTCAATGGCTTTGAAAACACTGTAAACACTTCTTCAGGGACATTGCTGTCCTGGTTGCTGCCTGCTCTGGGTCAGTGTGTACTACTCCTTCCCCCAGGGAGTCATTAGGGACAATGATCAGTGCCAGCATCTTCGGGAACGGGACATCTCCCACTCTGGGCTGCTCAGAGACATAAATTCTTACCCAGCTGTTTTCTTGGTTAAGTATTTTATAAAGGGCCTCTGTGGAGCAGTGGGTGTGTATCACTGGGACACACAGTGGGAGTTTGCTGATGAGGGTCCAGGCATTGCTTACAGACCAAACGCAGGGCCAGGCATTTCCCAGCAGGTGGGACACTTGCCACCCCAGCCTGCTGCTGGAGGTTGATCATCTCATGAAAAGCCCATATTTATTACATAAAAAGGGCCCGCTTCAGCCAGGTTCATTTTTTTGATTCTTAGCAATAATTTTATCTTTGGTTAACTTCACAGAACAAAGCCTTGGACATAGTCTTGATAGATGGACACTTTCACTGAACAAAAAACTAAGTTCAAGCTGAGTCAGCCTCTCCTGAGCCTGCCGCTGAAGGACCAATATGAAAATCAGAGAGCACCTGCCTGTCTTTTCCCTTTCACACTATTTTTAAAGGTCAGCTACCAGTGCAGAGATGTGGGTATGTGGCACTCCCTAACATCAGCCTCTGGGCCATTACTGGGACTTGCTCCTGCCCAGTACTACAGTGTAAACAGAGGTGAGAGCCCAATGCTCTCCCTTGTGTCCCTGTCCTTGCAAGCACAGACACCTTGGGGAGGCTGTAAATTCTTGCTGCTCACAGCATTAGAAGCAGGAATATCTCTGCCTCTCTGATCCAACCATGCTTGGCAAGGTTTGTTCTGCTCCCCCTTGCCTTTAATTTTGTTCTCTCTTACTATAAGGCTTAACCTCTTTAAGGGTCAAAAGATTTCCAGGCCTTTCTCTGACTTCGGTATTTTTAGGCTTTAAAATTCAGTGGTGATCCTTCCCTCCTCTTCATGTCTGAGTTCCTCCCTGCTGGGATAAGAGGGAAAGCCTGCGCTTCCTTTGACTTCGGTCATCACCTCCTTATTTTTGAGGATAACAGTCTCATAAACAACATTAGATTCTTGTGTTTCATTTTCACAGGGAAGATTAGTTTTTGTGGTGCAACAGTGGAAGATTGAAGGTGGAAGGGGTCCACAAACAATTCACTGATTTGAAAGTATCTTTACCCATCTTCCCTTTGTTTGCAATACTTAGATATATTAATAACTGAATAGAAATCAAATGGCTCTTAGACAGACTAGGTAAGCAGCTCAATAAGAACAGAATATTTAATTAAAAACAGCTCAGTAAGATGAAAACACTTTAAAACTGGCTTAGAAGAAAAAGGGCAACAAAACTTTATCTACACAAATTTCAAACCGGAAATAACCAGAGTTTGCAAAGATAGCGGTTTAATCACTATTTCAAAGAACTACTGTTCTGCAAACCTAAAGGCAGGAACTGTGTTGCTGTTGTGGGATCCAGTCCAGTCCCACCACAAGGGCTAATGCAGTAACTTCCCAGCATCACAATCTCTGCTCCTGGCATGTGCTCTGCAAGCAAGTGGGACATGGGGGTACTTCTTGGCATGAGAGGTATCACACCTTCCTCCTGTGCCTGCCTAAGTCCAGAAAATAAAATACCCATGTTCACGGGCAGTTTAGCAGGGTGAGAGGCAGCTCTGCCATCTGCATTCATTAACACTGTGTCTGGCACACCCCATTCTGGGGATGAGTGGGTTTCTGTGCATTGGTTTTTGGGAGGATGCTTTGAGTTAAAAGGCTTTTTCCATAAATAGTCACGGTTAATTCAGCCCTTCCAGATCGTTTCTGGTAAATGGGACACTGGGTTTCACATATTCTGAGAGGGAACTGGAGCGTCACATGGGAAAATGCCAGGGACCTGTGTGTCTTTGTGTCACTTGTGTTGGTTTCAGCAGCGTCAGTCTGGATTTAAATAGAAGCCTTTCAAAGGCAGAGTTTAAATGGTGCATTTATGGCTGTTTTATCCTGCAATAGTAAATGTCGGGAATTGTAGGTTCATTGCGGCAGCCTGGCTCAGCTGACGGGTTTTCTTTGTGCAGCCCAGATTTATGTGACCTTGTGTCCTGAGACCTTCTGTCTGTGGCCAGTGTTTGTGTGTCACCTGGGACATGGAAAGGCAATACTGCAATGACTCTGTGTGACTCTGACAGTGGGATTTTAGCCACTGATTTAGCTTCAATGCTATACGAAACTGCCTGTTGTATATTCTATAAAGCTGCCTGAAGCACATCCCTGTGTGATAATTAAATAGGCAGGTGAAGTTGTACCCTCTTGGGACACATTTCATTTTCACCTGAGATAACTGAGGACAAACTGCAAATTGCCTTACCGGGAGAGATTTTCGTGCTGTTTGCCAGCCTATGCTTATCCCCATGGACTGGAGAGGGACAGCACAACCCATTAAGGCAACAGAGAAATGCTCTCATCCCCCTAGCCCTGACAAGGCAGGTGTTTTCTCATTTTTCTGTCTCCAGACTCAGGGAGTTGAAGGTCTCCATCATTCACAAACCTAGAGCCTTTTCTTCCAATCTTATAGACTCATGGGAGTCATGGGGATGTTTCTCACCTGAAATATCCTCATACTTTCGTGGGTTAAAGTATTCCTGCATACAGAAGTTTTGGGTTTTGTGGAGTAGGGACAAAGGAAGTAGAAAAAACAAGATTTTTTTTTTTTCCCCAAGTGAAAGCTCTGACTGCTCTCACATAGAAGATGAATAGCAGCTTTGCTTGTATATGCTCATGAACATAGACTTGGCACTATAAACTCATGCTGATAGTGCCAGGCATGCATGGGTGGCTGTTGCCAAGACCTTGGATGCAGGAGGACATGGAGAAGTGTCAGCATCCTGGATATTTCGTGTCACTTAGAAAGGGGGTCTGGTACCCACAACTGATTCTATAATTTAAGCCCAAAACCCAGTGTAAACTGCACATTAGTTACATTAATGATGTCTTACTTACTCCACATCCCAGAATTCTTGCTTTTCCAAACTGGAAATCGTATTTCCAGATATTAAAACATCTGTTGATGTGCTTTCCCTTAGTGTAAATTACCTGTGAAATGAAGTTATTTAACTGGTGTGGAGTAATGCCAGCTTTTTGCTTATACCTCAGGAGACAAGTTTGAAACAGCAAGGATAACAGTGGTTTGTTCATCAGGTGTTGGCACTTCTGAAAATGGTTGGCAGTGTTTGCTCAGAAATTGGGAAGGGATCTAATGATCCAGAACTAATCTAATTTGCATGGATATTTTACCTTAAATGCCACCTTGAACAAGATTACAAGTCTGCAGACATCTTTAGTAAGGTAGAAGAGACTGAGAAAATGGAGGCAAACAGAAAACAATGGATATTTTAAGAAGGTTGAATTATCCTCTAGAAGTTCTGGTCTCTCTCTGTGGATTCTACAGAAAGTCTAACAGTGCTCAGGTAACCAGCTATAACTGTATACTTATTTTTAGCACCCAGTGTGTCAGGACTGCTTCTTTCTGCGCATGTGAGTGTCAATTGCTCATTGCCCTCTTGAACTCAGTGTCTGATGGTGATGTGCTGAGAGCATCACCAGCCATCTCTTAGTCCTGCTGCCGTGTGATGTTAATAAAGACTTCACTAGTGAAAGTTTGAACAGTTCAAGATGTGGAAATTTGAAGGCAGGTAGCATATCTGAAAAGTTATGGCAGCAGCAGAAATTTATAGGAGGTGAAAACGAATCAAAATAGAGAATAAAGCATATTGAAGTAGAGGGTTAGGTGAGGTGAAGGCAGCCAAACTGCAGTCTGCCTGCTGAAAAGAGGAGATTCAGTTCCTCTTAGACATGAAGGATTAGAGAAGAGTTATTTATGTCACTGCTTTTTGAGTTGGTTGCAAAGTAAGCTCTTACTTGATTTCAGGAAGGAATGGGACTTGATTGTACCGCAGAAAATCAGGAGGGATGGATCGGAAGAGAAGGGGTATTGCAGCTTTGCTGAGCCTTTCAGGATACCAGGCCCTGGGCTGACTGCAGATACATATCTGCTAACAGGTCTGTTATGCCTTGTCTTCAGAGAGGACAGTGTTGCAGTACTCTTGTGCTTCAAAAAAGGTTGTGTGACCAGAACGCTCCTTCAGCACCCAGGCCCAGCTCTGTGCAGCCCTTCAGCAAATCCTGGGGAAGCACAGTTCCCTCCCTGGCCTCAGCAATTTCTTGAGTGGGGTGTGATGATGCAGAGGGGGATGAAGGCTCCAGCACCCTCCTCCTATGCAGCCTCCACCAGGAGTGGTGCCCCAGTCAGACTGGCTGTCAAAGTGGTGGTAATGATGGGGAGATCACTGAGACAGCTTTGACATCCCTCCAAACACTGATGGTGATTACAGTCAAAGCACACAGCAGTAATTAGTGGTATCAGGACCTATTTCATACATCTAGTTTACTTTTTGTGGGGAGGAGTGAAAGGAGTTAGATGTTCAGTGTCATCCAAGTCACAAGTATCAGACCTCATTGCTGTGAGTCCAGGAATGGAGAAGGAAAATAGCACTCAAAGGTTCAGAGGCAGCAATAACCAAAGAATCATAGAACATATACTCTTGGGTTGGAAGGGACCCCAAATACCATTCAGTTCCAACCCCCAAACCATGAGCAAGGACACCTTTCACTAGACCAGGTTGCTCAGAGATCCATCCACCCAGCCTTTAACACTTCCAGGAGATGTGTCCTCACAGATGCTCCTCTGATTATCAGCAGAGGTCTTTGCTGATGTTCTGAGGGACAGCAGCCTTGGTGGGATTCCATAAACTTCCTCAAACTCTCCTTTCAGTTTCTGCATCTTTCACCAACCCAAATCTAATTCATCATTATCATAGCAAATGGAACAAGGGGTGATTTCTTTACATACAGCAGACAAAATTATATGACTTTCCTTGACTCTCAAACCCTTCTCATGATCAAGTTTTGATATTTCTCATAAGAAGGTTTGATGGACATGCAGTTGCAATGGGGGTAGGATGCCAATGAGGTAGGCTGGGGGATGAAGTGATTGAAATCAGCTTTCCAGAAAAAGACTTGGGGGTAGTGGAGGATGAAAAACTGGACACGAGCTGACAATGCGCACTTGGAAGGCCAGAAAGCCAACTGTATCCTGGGCTGCTCCAACAGCAGCATGGCCAGCAGGTTGAGGGAGCTGAGTCTCCCCCTTCACTTTGCCCTTGTGAGATCCCCACCTGTAGTACTGCATCCAGTTCTGGGATATCCAGCACAAGAAGGATACGGACCCGTTGGAGTCAGTCCAGTGGAGGTCACGACAATGATCAGAGCACTGGAGCACCTCTCCTATGAAGATGGGCTGAGGGAGTTGTGGTTATTCAGCCTGGAGAAGAGGCCCTGAGGAGACTTTATTGCAGCCTTACAGTACTTAAAGAGGGCTTATAAGAAAGATGGAGACAGATATTTTAGCAGGCCATGTAGCCATAGTACAGTGAATTAAGGTTTTAAACTGAACAAGGATAGATTCAGACTAGATTTAAGGAAGAAATCTCTGATGAAGGTGGTAAAACACTGGAACAGGTTGCGCAGAGAGGTGATGGATAGCCCATCCTTGGAAACATTCAAAGTCAGGTCAGATGGGGCTTTGAGCAACCTGATATATTTGAAGGTGTTCCTGGTTACTGCAGGAGGGTTGGACTAGGTGGCCTTTAGAAGTCCCTTCCAGCCCAAAGTGTTCTACAATTCTTTGATACTATGGTCATTCCTATCCTCTTCTTGACTATACACTACAACATCTGAAGAACTCACATCAGGAAGCATGATTTGCCTTCCCACTTTTGCATGGACAAGACCAGCACAAGGCCAGATTATGGTTTTATAAAGGCAATTTAACAAAGGTGGTTTATAAATTTCAAGTGCCCAAGTGTGTCCACCCACGGAGAATCTCACGGCCATTTTACCTGCCCAGCATTGACTGTGTAATGTTGGTGCAAGAACAGGTAAGAAATCAGGTGGCATTATGGGTGAGAGCAGCACAGTCACCCCAAACTAGTTGCAGGTTGGGATCAACATGGAGCAGCACTACCAGGTGTCCTGGGTTCAAGCTTTCCTCATTCAGACAGCACCAAATGTCACCTCTAGCTCACAGCTGAGTCTGGGCTGGTCTCCACGTAATGTGAGCACAGTATTAGGAGCCAGAGGAGGATTGTGCATTTGTCCAAACTACAGTCTAGACTCTGCTGCTGAGAAACAGCTAGCATTTAAACTCTTTATCCTTGTATTTCAGAAGGAATCCAATGTTGTGTTTCCTTTTTCCTTTTCCTAATTTAGATGGCTGGAGGGAGCTTAAGAGCAACTTATTGGTGTCCCAGCAGCTCATCAGCTCCAGTCTCCCCAGCATCCTCAGCTTTTGAGCTTCAGGCACTGGCATGGGTATAAGAGCTATCAATCACCACAGTGCTGCAGAAAACAAAGATCTCAGCACAGCAGGAGCCAAAGATCCCAGAAAAACAGTTGCTCCTTGTTCGAACATGCAGACTGCATCCATGAAAGGAATCAGGCGAGCCAAGAATTAAGTCTTGAGAAAGGGAAAGGATCTGATAGTGAGAGTGCCTTCTTTCTTATGAGCCGAAATTCAGCATTAATTAAATTGCTCACCTTCCTCAAGAGAAAATAAGTACACTTATATACAGTGTAGGATTTGAGTGCAAGTTGGCAGGCTGTGGTGGCTTAAGTGAAGAGGCCTGTGATGGCAGGCAGCCTTTCCATCCAGAATGAAGCCGTGGATAACACAAGAAGTGGGGAGCCACAATGGCCAGAATGATGTATAAACCCCAGGTCCTATCCTGCCCTCAGGCCTCTTGACTTCCACAGAAATGCTCCATGGAGGGCTGGCAAGTTTCTGTTACAGCTGCTGCAACAGGAGTGGCTCGGAACACAGGAGGAGTGGGAGCCTGTGAGCTGAGCTGCAACATTAAGAGAGGGCTGTCCCCAAGGTCTGGTGGGCACTGAGTCTTGTGGGAATTCACCACTCTTATTCCAGTTATGAAACTTGGTTAAGAGATTACATTCAACAGAGGCCATCGAAATACTTCAATTTATGACTGTCTCGCTGCCGTGGGATAAGGGTGGAGACACCATCACCTCCCTGGGCAACCTATGCCAGTGTTTGATCAACCTCACAGTTGAAAAAGTGTTAGTCACAAATTACTCAAAGCTGCATAGAGAAAAAACAAACACCTGGCTGGCACTATTGAAGTAACTGCTTCACTGTGCCAGTGTTTGATCAATCTCACAGCTGAAAAAGTGTTTCCTAATACTCAGAGGGAACCTTTGGCTTCAGTTTGCCCCCATTGCCTCTTGTCCTATCACTGGGTACCACCAAAAAGAGCCTGGCTTTTACTTCTTTGCAGTCTCCCTTAAGGTATTTATATGCATTGATAAGATTCCCCTTGAGCCTTCTCTCCACTCTGAAAAGTGACAGCTCTCTCAGGATTTCCTAATGGAAGAGATACTCCAGACCCTTAATGTTTTTCATGAGTTTTTCTTGGAGTCTTTCTAGTATGTCCATATCTCTCTTATACTGGGAAGTCCACAACTGGACCCAACACTCCAGTTGTTGCCTCACAAGTGCTGAGTAGAGGGGAAGGCTCTTGACCTGTTGGCAGTATTTTGTCTAATCAAGCCCATGGCTCCTGTTCAACTTAGTGTCCAGCAGGACCCCCAGATCCTTTTCTGCCAAGCTGCTTTCCAATGGAGTGGACTCCAGCATATCCTGGTGCATAAGGCTGTCCCTGTCCACTTCACACTTCTTGTTGAACTTAATAAGGTTCCTGTTGGCCCATTTCTCCAGCCTGTTGAGGTCTCTGGATGGCAGCACGATCCTTTGGCATAACAGCCTCTCCTCACAGTTTTGTGTTATCTCCAGACTTGCTAAAGGCACATGCTTCCCTCTCATCCAAGACCATTAATTAATATGTCAAACAGGAATGGATTCAGTATAGATCCTACACTGCTAATCTCTGAGTTCCAACTAAACTTGGTGTCACTCATCACCACGCTCTGGGCCCAGCCATTCAGGTAGTTCTCAATCCCCCTCACTGTCTACTCAACTAACTCACACGTCAACAGCTTTTCTATGGGGACCTAATGTAGGATAATGTTGAAGTCCAGATATAAACTGTCCACTCTTCTTCTCTCATCTCCAGGCCATTCATTTCTTCATGTGAGTTTGTCAAATTTGTCAAACATAGCTTTCTCTTAGTGAAACTATGCTGATTGCTCCTGGTGTCATTCATTCCTCTTGTCATTCATGTACCTGGAAATTGTTTCCAAGGATAAAGTTGAGGCTGATCAGCCTGTAGTTCCTTGGATTCTCCTTCTTATCCTTCCTGAAGATATGAACAACACTTGATTTCCTCCAGGCTTTGGGCACTTACTCCTCCCATTTTATGGGAAAATATGTCAGTTCTTAAAAATGTGGTAAAACAGCATCATTTCTGAAGAGACTGTATGTGAAAAAGGGTTTTTCTGGCCTGGCTGTGCTGGCAAACACTTCAGAGATAAAGGGTGCCTTAAAACCCAGAGGATTATTTGACTGTAACCTTCTGTGTTTCAATTCCATCTATGGATTCGGAAATAAAACATCTTCTTAGGCGATCTTGTGGGCTATAAAAAAGTTGTGAATGCAAAGATAGGGAAACAGAAGTTCAAGCCCCTGTGGTCATTTCTCCCTAATGATTCACTCCTTGCATGACATGGAACTTGCTGCATTTTCGATGCCTGGTCTGTGCTCAAGGGTCCCAGCTCTGCAGTGAACTGTGAACTGTGTCAACCATACCCTACTTGGCAGTGGAAATGCTTTAGTACTCAACCACACAGTAAAGGAAGTAAGAACACCAACAACAGAAAGATAATTAGGGAGAGGTATCCAATAGAGATGCAAATTAACCGCCCTCCACAAAGCCCTTTATAGATCCTGTGATTTTGTGTACTTATTACTTCTATTAAATGTGACATATTTAAAGCTTCCCTTTGCCAAAAGTGCTTTTTCACTCTTTCTCTCTGACCTCACTGGGCTAGTTCATGAACAAAAAGGCAGACTAAAGGGGAGATAAATACAATTTATTAAACACTTGGGACCACTGGAAAAAATGCCATGTATAAAATCTTCATGAAATGTACAGTATTTTAAAACATTTTATTTTGCTGAGGGTTTTAAAGTATTAATTACCAGTAAAATCCAAAATTCAATATGTTTCTCTACCAACCATTCCCTTGCTTGCAAGGAGCTTAACCAGCTCACTCCACACCACACCTGCTGCTTCTCATTTTTTCTCTTTGCATCCAGCTCAACCACTGTTCAACCTGTGTGTCAAAAAAGCACTAAATGTACCTCGGTTGTATGTCACAGCTCAACAAAGAAGGGCTGTTTCTTGAAAGATGATGGGGTGCTTGTCTAATGTGGAAGGTCCCTGGCAGGCCAGCACAGAGCCAGTGTAATTTTTTAGTCTGCAACTCCAACACACAAGGTGAAGCTCTGAGTGGAGGTCATTAGGGGCTGGGTCAGTTACTGGGAAGCAGGTTTTGCAGAGTCGAAGTGATGGGCTAAGCCCATGGGACAGCATCTGATTTCTGACTGACTTCTAACAGGCAGGTGCAACCACTTCCTCCCTTCTGCCCATCTGTTGCTTTGGTCTCATCTCCAAAAATTGTCATTTGCTGCTGCAAGGCTCCTGGGTTTCAACAGCAGCATCTCGTCCTTTTACACAGCTGGGATTGGATGAGGACTCTGGTGGAGGAGATCTCTGAGGAGGCAGTGCCACCACACGGTGCACCTCCAGAAGATCCACAGCCATCCCACGTGCCATCCCATGTGTCAGCTAGCACTTTCCAGCTGTGGTGGCTGGAGACCAACATCCTCAGCAGGCATAGAGTTACAACACAGCTAAATGGCAGGAGACATTGGTGAGTACCGGCCAGCGTAATGCTCCAGCACATGATGTATCATCCATGGCATGACATGGAGCTTGGCTGGATCCAGCATTGCTGGATGAGAATAGAGACAACATCCTAAAATAGCCAGGGGAAATGAGAGCATGAAGAGCATCTTAAGGCATGGAAGGCATATTCTGCACAGTAGACAGCCAGACACAGTTTGTTTCTATGTGTAGTGGGAGTTGTGATGGCTATCTGAACCAACATTTCAGCCTTCAGGAGATATGAGGCAATTCGGTGCAGCTGTATCTTCTTTCACTGCAAGCTAAATGATGTCACACCTAAACTCTGCTGCCA
>VYZS01104939.1:70105-81193 GCA_013400695.1 Neodrepanis coruscans
CCTCAGCAGGCACAGAGTTACAACACAGCTAAATGGCAGGAGACATTGTACCGGCCCGGCCAGCGTAATGCTCCAACACATGATGTATCATCCATGGCATGGAGCTTGGCTGGATCCAGCATTGCTGGATGAGAATAGAGAAAACATCCTAAAATAGCCAGGGGAAATGAGAGCATGAAGAGCATCTTAAGGCATGGAAGGCATATTCTGCACAGTAGACAGCCAGACACAGTTTGTTTCTATGTGTAGTGGGAGTTGTGATGGCTATCTGAACCAACATTTCAGCCTTCAGGAGATATGAGGCAATTCGGTGCAGCTGTATCTTCTTTCACTGCAAGCTAAATGATGTCACACCTAAACTCTGCTGCCAGAGGCTTGGCTCATGCTTGGGCACTTGCTGCTGCTGAGGAGCTGTGTGATAACTTGCCAATCTGCAGTCATGTGTTGGAGCCTCTTAATGGGTGAAAATCAGGAGCGCTCCATAAAAGTCAGTTACACTGGTGCAAAACATGGGCAATGAGCCTTCTGTACACTTATCAGTGAGGCTGGGCCTGTTAGTCATGAATTACTCAAAACTGTAGAGAGAAAAAACAAATGCCTGGCTGGTACTACTGAAGTAACTGCTTCAAGCTAAGATTTATGGGAAATAGGCAGTGTAATGGAAAACAGCTCTTTCCTTCTAAGCTCATGTGCCACTAACTAGTTTATTTTATTCCAAGTGTCCTTGCAAGTCATCTTTTGTCATGTTGAACACGTATTTTTTTATTAACATTCTTTGGTAAGTCATGGTTAGCTGGGAATCTTTTTATTTAGAAAACATCTTCCTTGGAATTGAATCTGTGTAAAAAGCTCAAGTAGCATAGCAAATAAAAAACCCAGTTCTGAGAATTACCATGCTCTTGGTTAACATTGTGACTTCCAGTAAATGCCTCAGCAAAACTGCAATCCCAGAGCTTGGGTAGGACCCTTGGGGAAAGTCAGCCTGCACCAGCCCTGGGCTCCAGGCACCAGAAGGACTTTACCTATGAAGCTGTTACGAGCTTCTTGTTAATAGATCCCTTGGGGTAGATTAGGTGAAATGGCACTGAATGTTTATATATATGGCAGGTTAATTTTAGAACAATCTGGTTGCAATAGAAAGGATATATGTAGCCATTTGGTTATTATCTACAGAAATATAACAATATAAAAGTATAAAAATATCACATAAGAAATTATACATGGAAAAGAAATAAAGAGAAAGAAAAGAAAAGAAAAGAGTAGATAGCAGAGAGGAAAGATACCACAACCCGTGGATCCAGCAACGAGACTTGATTATTGGAATTTAGATGTCTGTTGGTGGAAGTGATGGTTGCAGTCTTGATCTGTTGGGGCTGGGGAAAGCCCCCAGAACAAAAAGTTCAAGGTATTAATATACATTTCAGTTGTGAATGCCCAGGTAGCTCCCCTGGGTTGAGAGTTTCACACTGCCTGAGTCAACACTGGATTTGTTGCAACACTGTGGATCATGCGTAGTCCTCTGGTGGAAAGCCCCAGAAATGAGTCTGGGGGCTCTTTAGGGGTTTTCAATGCTGTATGACACCTTCTAAGATTTGACAGCTTCTCATGCCAGCAGAATTGAGCCAGTTATGCCCCAACAGAAGGAATGAACACCTTCAGGCTTACATGGGAATGCCCCAATGTCTCCCATGGTGGGGAGTTTTACATCTGAGCCTTACTGGAAGGAAAGACATTGGCATGATAAAAAGCATTATCCCACTTTGCAGAACTAGTCTCTTCTCTTTTCTGGCTCAAAAAACAGCTTGGTGCTAAACAAAGGTTGGTTTGTGGTGGTCATCCTTAGGCGGTGGGTGCACACCCCTCTGTCTTAACACAGATCAGAGTTTTCGCCACCACAAAAAAGAAAATCTCCTTTCCCTTTGGCTGTGGGGTGCAAACCTGTTCTCAGCAAAGCACCTGCTGCTTTTGAAAATGGCTAATTGTTTGAGTCATTAACCAGAAACATTTCAGTCTCTCACAGATGGCAAGGTGGATGGTGGTCCCTGGCACACATCTGGCCCTGATGGTGTCCCCAGGTCTGGGAGCCAGTTCACACCATGGACCACTCCTGCAATAGCACGATCCCCCTCTGCCAACTGGTCTCAGTGCTGGAGGTCCTGCGGGGAATTATCTACCAGTAGAGTTCTAAGGTGCTTTTTAATAAACACCTGAACATATCCCAGGCCAGGAGAAAAAGGATGTGAGTAATCTATGGCAAGAAAAGGCTAGGCAGAACTGCTGGGGGCTGAGGGATCATTCTTCTCATGGCAGGAGGTGCCTTCCACCCATCTGAGCCTTACAGAGCTGGATCAGGCTTTCCCTCACAGAGACTGAGGTTTCACTATCCCAGGTGGGAATCCTGGAAAATGTATTGTTGAAATAATGTTCCCTGGGAGAGGGCAACGAGACCTGTTGAAAACATGACCATGAAAAAGTGGCAGAAAGCAGCAGCCCGAGCAGGGATGTTGAAGGAGAAAACTCTATTGCATTGGCTCCTCCAGCATATCGGGTGGTGATCAGGCAGTGCCACACTCAGTGCTGACTCCTCTGCTGGAACATCCATTGCCATGGTCTCAAGGACATGGCAGCAGCGGCATTCACTATCCAAGGGATGTGCGGATTCACCCTGGCTGTTTTGTGCTCCCTCAGCTCTAGTCTGATGTGTGGCCCCAGCTGAGGGTTTTCTTAGCTTTGGGAGAGAATATGTTCTTCTCAGCCTGACCTTCCTCTTTCAAATCCCAGTGGTAAAGGAGTTACTCAGATTAGGGATAAAATTGGCAGAATGCAGCAAAGGTTTCTGAAAGGTTTCAGTATCAACAGAAATTTCAGCTTATTGAAGCAATTTCCTGAATCTTTTAACCTAACTCTAAACCCAGCAATTTTTTCCTGAAGGGCACAGAAACATTTGGAAACCTATAAGATTCTCTACTGTTAGCTGCTTCTATGTGAAAATGGAAGCTGTAGGAACAGGTGAACAATAGTAATACCCAGCCAGTTATTCCTTGCCATTTTTATTGCATAACAGCACTGATCAAACAAGTATTTTGTCTGTCCATGTGGAGGTGGGGGGATGGACTCTGGCATACCCACAGCTGCTGTAAGACGAACTATCTCAACACTCCCAAATACTTCAATTAAATTAAATGCCAATCCTTCCTATATGACATGAAGGCAATGCCAAATAATCACTTGATATACAAAAGCCCCAGGGTAGTAGACCAAAATATCTGCGGAAATGTTTTTCAACAGCAGTTACAGGTTTTAGGTTCCCTTGACACTTCCACTCCCATTTGCTGGATTTATTTTTTTGGCATGTCAGGCTAGTGGCAGAAGAGCAGTAGCCCACTAGTAGTGTGGCAGCTCATATGCACGTGTTTAACTGGAGAGGACAAGAAGGTCCTGCTGCCCACAGCACACCATCACCTCCAGCACCACATGGCCACATCTGCCCCATAGACCACACCAGCAGCTGCTTGTCACTATGTTTAAAACATGACTGAGGAGGACGTGTCAAAACCCATGTTTTATGGTCTAGGTCAGTGCTTAGGCAGTTGCTGGGGGAAATGTGTGCAGCTGTGCCTCTCCTGGGAGAGACAGACCTGTGCCTCCCTCCTAAAGGGTATATACTCTAAGTGTCCAGCCAGCAGAGATTTTGGACAAGGATATATTAAGTTTTTCCTGTGAAAGATGTTTTATTTTGTATTCAGTGGGACAAAAAGAGTGTGAATGCTGGGTATCACCTAGGAGTAAAGAGACCTGCTATCAATCCACACTTAATGTGTAAAATTACACATCCATCCATTCATCTTAGAGGGGGACTCAGACACATAGCCTCATGTCTATATTATGGAGACATACTTATTTATGGGCACTTGATGGCCTAAAGAACAATCACTCTTCCTATGCAGAAAAAAAAAATTAAATAATGCAAATTTGCTCCCCCATCACTACATTCACAAGCAGAGGAGGCTGTCCCCGAGGTAGTGACAGTGGCAGTCATTAAAACCAGGCAAATAAATACGGAACTAGTGATTGCTGCAACAGATGAGCAAACTGCCAAAACAACGCCTATGGATTCCTAGTCCTAAAAGCCTTGGGGAGAAGCAGTTTGGGTTGTTGCTAACAATGGTTCAGCCTTTTTATAGCAAAATTGAGCACTGCTGTTTTCTACTACTGTCTCTCCCCTAGTGGCACTGTGTTGGGGTTCACAGCAATAGGTTAATCACTAAAAAATTATCCATCTCATTCCATATACAAAGACAACAGCCAGTCCTCTGTATCTGCATCCACCGGAACCAGCAAAGGAAACCGGAGTGCAAATTTGAGCAAAGTGAGCACCTTGCCTTGGATTAAGTGTGAACTTTTGAAGTTCCTCACATATTGCTTCTGTTCACATGAAGGAAAGATCTCATCCTACAGGTCAGCTGCCAGTTCCTTTTCATTATTCCTGAAATACTTATCACTCAGGCTTTCCAAAATACACTACTAATCCAATGGATTGCAGGAGACCAGAAGATATTTTTCTCCTCAAGTATCCCCTCTTTGTGGTTTTTACAACATTCTTCACTTCGGGTTTGAAAGAAACTTGGGGTGAATATGAATCCTGCACAAGATCAGGGTGAAAATGCTCTGCAAAGGTTTTCCAGTGACCTTCATGCAAGCCTGAAAAAGTGCAGAGCAACAAGAGCATTCCACTGTGCAGTTTGGATGTGCCTTCTCTGCTGCCTTATCACATCTCCACTCCCACACACCCAGACACCCTCTGCCCCTGCCCGTTCTGGCATCTTATCCCCTGCACCAGGTCACGGTGACAAGGAAGTGCTGGTGGGGTAAACAGCACAAGGTGTAATACACCTGGCTTTGGGTTCATCCCTGGCATACTGCTTTCATGGTGGGCAATAATCCACTGATGTCATGACACAGCCTAGTTTGCCAGCTGATGTGTAAATATTAAAGGGCTTCACAGCCAGAGAATGTATTTTTTTTTCTGCTGAGAGGAGGTCTTAGAGTCCTTAGCTCTTCTGCTTAGAGAGGCAGCTCTGCACATGAGTTGCTAATCTCAAGGAGATAACATTTGATTTCCTCCCTCCTCCCAAAGCGTGATTTAGATCACTTAAATAATCACCACCAAATGTATTAGCAAAAGCAGTTTTAATAAGATGCTGTAAGAGTGGGACTTAATGAAGTTTCATGGCAAGGTTCACTCTGTTACTGCATGGCACAATCATTTGAGCAATGATTTAAAACTACAAAGGCACAAATTAAAGTTACCATGACAAAATCAAAGCAGCCAAGGCACAAATCAAAGTAACCAATGGACAAATCAATGTTACCATACTACAAAGTTATGTATGATATTGGTCACTTACCAAACATTTTCCACTGGTAAAAGGTCTCTCTGTCTTGAGGATCAACCTTGAGAAGTGTCCCAGCTCAAGGGGAAATCTCCAACATACAGCCAGATGGTGTGGTCAGGAAAGCCCAAAGAAGGCTCACTTAGGCTGTCATATTTATGGAATAAAGTGGTTGGCTCATAGTCAAATTGCTGGGAATTCCCATATGATGGGAAAGGTATGCATGAGACCACTTACACCCATAGCTTTCTTTGTTCCCTGATAAATGGGTCTTGGAAAAGCCACTATTCACGTGTTAATCACATGATCAGTGTGCCAAGCTCATATGCATCAATGCACTGTGTCATTCTGCTCTTCGTGAGTTTTCAGAGAACAGATTGAAATGAGAGAAATTCTTGACCCAGTCATGTCTCAGACCTTTTCCTCCTTTTCAGCTTGTACCAAACCACTTCTAGTCTGGTTAAGGGGTGCATCCATCACAGATTATCGCTCATATATCTCCAAGGATGCAGTGGCACAGCATAGTTGAGGTCTATAGTGGGACAGAAAAAAGCTTCAGTTTTAAGACTCCAAAATCAACTTCTATTGAAAGAGGATCTTTCTGGACAAATTTTTGGTTTTCAAAATTTAAATTTTATTAAACTGTTGCAGTCATCTACATATCTCATCCTTGTATTTCAGTTCAAATTTAAAATTGAATTATAATTTTATAGTTTTACGGGGAAACTGATACTCCAAATGAAAACTTACTTCTATTGTTTCTGGTTGGTGCTTTTCCTTATGTTTTGGGATTTTTTTAGGACTTCTAGTCTACCTTGTTGAGATTCTGCCTTTGTGCAGTGATTTGAAACTGAGATGGTTTCTGAAACTTTCTTATCTCCCTACAAATAGACCCACCACTACAACACTGCCAGCTATAGCTTTCTAGGATTAACATACACGAATTTATTTTTTTAAAGATTCCCTGTGAAAAGGCACTTTTGCCATGAAGCCAGCACATACCAGAGCGGGACACTCCTCTGTTCATCCATGGGAGATGGCCCTTCATGGCTTGAGAGGAAACAAGTCCCACATGGGACAGGACACCCTCTCTCCATTTTCGCTGTGCTGGCTGACATGAACTGCCTCACGTACCCACTGCCAGTGCCTGTTTTGGCTGGCTTGTCTGCTAACAAATGACCCACATCACATGTGTAGAAACAGGGCCAAAATTATGCTCATGGCACAACTCCAGCTGACGAGTCCCAGCCTGGAAGAGCCTCCCAGCAGCTGGTGGGCGGCAGCGGCTGCCTCCTCCACTTACAGCTCAGGGGAGACCCAGCATGACTTTTGGGGAGAAAGGCTCCTCAGGCAGGATCCCTTTCACCTAAGTTTATATGCTTACAGCCTACAGCTGAGTGAGCTGGTCAGGGTCGCCTTTAGTGGAAAGCAGGTCTTTGAGAGGGCATGTCAGCTCACCCCAGGTTAGATGAAGGTCAGATGAAGCAGCCTGGAAAACACCAGTTGTTTCATCGACTATAAAAGGGTTCTCAGCTGCCAGCTCTGGGATAAGATACATCATCCTTGAGGTTTAGTACTTTGCTTAGGTGCAGATGTCCGATATCTGCTTGGCTTGTAGCTGCTGACCCCCAAAAGTCTTTCTTGTTCCCACTTCCAAGCCAATCACTTGCCAGGTGCCAAAGCCCCTTCAGAGCAGGACACTGGCAGCTGAGAGATGTGCTTGCAGTAAAAACCTTGCTCAGCCACCTCCTACACTGGGCTTTTGGAGGGAAGATGTGTCCACTGCCAATGGAGACCATATTCATGGCAAAATTTACAGAACTGCCCACAATATTTTAGTACTGCCAGTATATGCCTTTTTTAAAATTATTTTTTCTTTCTTTTTTTTTTCCTTTTATCATACAGATAAATTTGAGAAGGTTTGGGCTTTATTTGTCTGCTTCTAATTAATAAACTAAAGCACAACTCTGATATTCAAGTGATTCCTATGCTGGTTCCTAAACCATTATTTCAAGATATTAGACCATAAAACCTTCTCATTCACACAGTTTTTAGAAAAAAACATAAGGGCTAAACATAAGGACTTCATCCAAAGACTACTGAACTGTTTGAGCTGAAACTTTCTTAGTATCTCAGCAGGAGTCAAATGATGGAGCATGTGAAATGTTATCCTGAACAATTAAAACCCGGCAAAGTTTAAGGAACTAAAAATAGGAAATAAAAACAGAAAGGAAATGGCTAGACATACTTATCTGCAGCAGGAATAACTTGTCATAATACTAATAAAGATCATGTTCATATTGGTTCAATCAGGTACCAAATGGGATTATTGTCTCATTTGTGACGTGTAATCAATAGGGAAAGAATAGCAGGAAGCCTCCAATGTTTGGAAACAACTCGGTTTCCAGGAAGCTATGCTTTTATTCGCACTCCAAAATCTCATTTGTGACTCTGCCTGCAAGTCCCCTGCCCCACACACATATGTAACAATGTGCAGTGATGGCAGAAAAGACCCACTGCCATCAGTGTCCTGAAAGCTTCTGGTTTCAGTCCCAGCCCTTACTTCCTCTTTTAGAGAAGTGCACAGTCACACTCCTACGCAATGGCTCGTTAGTCAGCATCTCCTCACACTGTAAGCATTTCCATAACCCTGTTTCTAAGAAGCAGGGCTGTCGTCAGCACGTTGCTTTCAGGCTACAACAGGAGAACACTCTGCTCAGCCACTTCCATTTCAGGCATGACTACATCCCTGCCTGTCCTGCAGGGGCAGCAGCCTTTCTCTGTTTTGTTCAGAGAGTAGCCTAGTTCTGAGAAACTGCAAAACCTCAAAAAAAGGGTCCTATCCCTATATGCAGTACCTATTTTTTTAGGAAACCACAAAGTCTATAGTCCTAGTGCTTAATCCTAGTGAAAGCCACACAGGCAGCTTTCTAGTGTTTATGCCTCTCAAAGCATCTGTGGGTTTTGCTGTGACAAGTTGACTATGATTTAAAAAAATAGTTTCTCTAAAATGTTTTGTCTTACACAGTGTTCTGACACAAATCCAGTAAATGCTTTATTCATCCCAATTCTGAGCAATTTGTGGTGATGGAAATGTGACTGGTTCAGGGATTAGAGACTGATATGGAAGAGAAGGGTGATTTTTGAAGGAACTTCCAGTCTGGGCCTACTTCGTTGACATAATAAAGAAAACACTTAAGCTTTTCCTCTTTTATTTTTAAAAGTCAGTCATTTCCTTCTTATATCTTATTGGGAAAAAAATAAGAGGAAACCCAGATTCTCACACCCATAGTATTGTGAAAACTCATTAGCAATCCTAAAAAACCTTTGTTTTTATCTCAAATACTATTCAAATATTGTTGGACATTTTAAAATGAGATAGGAATTCAGCCAGAAAAGAAATTTAAACTTGTAATACCCAAACTGATAGCTTTCCCTCCCTTTCATCTGTTGCAATGTCACTAGTTCACTGACTGTCCACAGCCAAAGCATCTTCCTGAATTTCTAGCAAAGCAGGAAAGGCAGGCAAAAATTTTTCAGAGGAAGAATATTTCAGGTTGTCCTTATTCACATTGCAAAAATGTAAAAACAAATCAGAAAATCCCTTAACCCACAAGATTGTGGGATTTATATTTTTAGTTTAGCCTTGAGGTTCATGGCCAAGATAGGAAACCAGACAAATCTTTTGCTGGCTCTGCTACAAGTCCCTGTTTAACTGTGGGAAGATTAATGAATGTCTCTGATTTTTCCATGTTCTCATATGTACTATATGCATACATATTATCAGACAGACAGAAACACAGACCCTATAAATGACTCCAAAGTCTTAAGTCCCACTCTCTAGTGAAGTTCTAAAATAACTGAATGCTGTTTTCATGAAATGGCTGTTACTAAAATAGCCACAGGAAAAGGAAAGGCAGGCAGAAGGTCTCCAACCATTGCATTCAGGTGAATATCCCAGCTCCTGGGGAGGGACAGGGTGCTGTGCTACCTCTGTCACCCTTACCCAGCGCCTTTTGAAGTGTCCCTGACAAACAGCACAGTCTTCACAGCCAGGCAAGACAGCAGACAACAGTGATACCAGCTATCCTGGATTCTCTTGCTGGATTCTAATGCTGTCCTGGGTAACCCCCTTTGTGGATCTCTGCATGAATTTAATGGAATTTGTTATTCAACCTCAGCTCTAAGAAAACTTCCATTTTTTCAACTAAACTCCCAGTTTTTCTCTTTCTTGTCTTATCATATGGCTGAAACATAATTATCCCACGATTTTCTTTTACAAAGCTGGTAAATCTGCAAGCCAGTGGTAAAAAGACAAAAAAGGGAAAATAAAAAAAGAAACAGAAATGGGGAAAAAAAAAAAGCTGTGCTAAATGAAGCCATTAGAGATTTCATCCACCATAATTACAGGATGAGCCACAGGTCAGTACCTTGAAGGGGAAGGCAGTCAATCTGCTAATTACTGCATTAAATGGAAATGGGTCAGCTCACGGCTACTCTACAAAACCCAGTCATCATGCACAGACTTGAAAATATGGAAAAAACTGGAACTGGTACATCTAGCAAGTGCAACATTATTCATAACAGCCTTTGCTTGTCAGCCTTAGCCGAAAGCACTCCTCTGGGCAAAGCCATTCCAACCCCCTGCCACCCCATCCAGCCTGACTGTGTGGTGCCAGCTGGAAATGGGAGGAAGCAAGAGCATCTCATGGTGACCCTCAGTGACTATTTTTTGAGTGAGGATTAGGACTGGGTTTCCTGTCTTGTTGCCTAAGGAAATTTTTATTTCTTCTAGCCTTTTTTTATGATGCACTGCCTAAAGTACTCACCTTTTTGCCTTTCTCATCCACAGGGAGCTTTCAAACTTCCATTTCCCATTTCTCCAGCAAACATGAATCAAGGCAGTGCCAAAACCATGTGTTATCTTCCCAGCTAAAACTAGAAAGAAACAGCATTCCTAGCAGAATAAACAGGGATTTTATAGCAAGTAGGACATCTATGTGGAAGCAGGAGATGTGGGAGTTTGTTTTCTCTCCTGCCATCCCCATACAAGGTTTTCCTTTAGTTGAGCCAATGTTTCCTTAATGTAAAACTCATGAACAGTCTGGAGAGCAGAAAAAGATGAGCAGACACAAAGCTTTATAGGAAGGTAACTGGTTGGCATTGTGAAACCCACTCCAGCACCTGCTGACCAGGAAACACCTGAACCTGTGATTTTACCTCTTCCTCCTTTTTCTCCCTCAGTACAATCCCTTACTGCAAAGGTGGAAGGAAACTAACAGAGGTCAGCACAATTTGGGGCTCAATTTGCCGTCAAACTTGCACTGATTCCATCAGCAAGTGTGGCAAAACGAGAGGATGTGCAAAGTGATGCTGAGCACTCGCTGCCCACATGTACATCTGGGAGAAGCTATTTCTACTTCTAGGTGGGTCCTCCTGATCAAGTGTCCCGTGTGCTACCATGGCAGCTCTGTGATGGGATCAGAGCATGGTAAGTTGAGCCAACCAGATGTACTATCAAAATGCTCCCTTGAGCTAACTAAACAACTGATGAAAACAGGCTTTCATTTCTTTTACTATTCCTTATGGAAAAGAAGACTTTTCCATATCATTCCATGTAAATTTTGTGTTTTTTTAGGTAAGGCATTCCAACTATAATTGGACAGCAGTTCTGAACACAAAAAATTCCTTTTGG
>VYZS01104940.1:1131-11808 GCA_013400695.1 Neodrepanis coruscans
GACTGAGCAGAAAACAAATGGTTGCTTTGCCCCTGCCTTATTCTGGCCAAGGAATAAGATGCAATAGACAGTGTTGGAACTGCATTTCCATATGGAAATAAGAGGAGGGGGGAAAAAAAGCTGTTTTAAAGTGTAACGAATATTTCTTTAATGATTTTCATCTTAGCAAACAGACCATTATATAAAGTTAATTTTAATGATACTTCATTAATTTATCTGTACTTCGCTACCAGTTAATAGTATCTAATAATCAATATTTGAAATTTCTCTCGCTGTAAAACACAAATTCCTCTTACCTCAAGCTTCTTTGCTGTGTTCCTTACATGTTTAGAGCAGCAACTTGTTTTTTATTAGTGTGGTGTTCTTGTTCTCTTTGCCTCATTATAGTCCTTTAATGCCATAATAACCACAGTATAGAGAACTGCCTTCTAGAAATCTTCACCCTCTTTTCTGCTTCCGTCCATAATCCTGAAGAAGGTGGATACCCTCAAAAATCCAGACATAATGACCTAAGTCTTGCAGAAGCTTTCACACAAAGCTGGGATATAGAAGTTCTCTGTGAATTGGTAGGTCTTTTTCTGTTCGGCTGTGAAAAGCAGGTATATTCACATGCCTTGCTTTTCTCTGTATAAATATTATGCAGATGATTGCACTTCACAAGCAATCTCTATCAGACTGATCAAACTTGTTTGTTTTTGATTTAAGTTGTTCTGATGTTACTCTAAGTCACTTCGCACCTTTCCTTATGTGTTTGAACCTTTCTTAGATTATAGACTTAAGGTGCAGGAGCTCTATTTTGCTTTATATCTCAGGTATGACCTTCTTAAGGATGAGCTGATTGGCTGACGAACAGGGGTAGTCTTTCAGATCTGTTTTGATGATGCTGACATCCTTATTCAGCAAGTAATCGTAATTAGTTTTGAATTAAGCAGTTCTGTTTTCTCAGCATCCCCTCCTATTTTTATTCTTAGAATGTGTTGCTTGCAGTATTGTGCGTAGTCTGCTATAGCTACTCTCAGCAGCTGTAATTGCTACTAGAGATGAAAATTGATTTGTGCAATCAGAAAACCATTGTCTGCATTCTGACTGATAATGCTGAAGTTGCCAATATTTTGAAGTTCTTATAATGGCTGTTTTTTTCAGAATGCTCTGGAGTTATGCAGTCACCAAGATTCCAGTTACTTTATGCTGAATCTTATGTCAGCATTAAAAGAGAACAAAAAAGCTCTTAATGGATCTCTCAAATATCTTTTTCCAGAGAGTCTTTAAGGATTTAATGTTTTGTCAGCCCTCCTTTGCCATATATGTGAGATCAGGAGTAATGTAATGTCCTTTGTTTTACCACAGTATTTTAGTAAGTTTTCTGTTCTTTCACAGTATAAACTGCATTATTAAACCAAGCAGTTTGTTATTAGGAAACGCTAAACTAGTAATTAAGATGTGTGGTTATTTAACAGACTGTATGGGGAATTTTGCAAGCCCATACTTTCCCAAAATGAAGCACTACCTTCTATTTTAGAGTCCATTAGGACCTAGGTTTTTCTGTGTTGGCTTTCCCAAGGTTTCTTTCTCTTAAGACCTAATGTTTCCTGTCAGCCTTGGGTTTTTTTCCCCTACTCTGGTCTTCTGTGAAATTTTTTGTCAATGTCTACGTTTCTTGTCTCATACTGTTTCCTTATCCCCTTTTGTGTTTCTTCTGAAGGAGTTAAATTCAAGCTGCTACTGCTTCTATTTGGTTGCTTTCTGCTTTGCAGAAACTAAAAGCAGAAGCAATGGGAAACAGCAGGAAAAAAGGTAATAGCATCATCCAGGAGCAAAGCCGTAGGAAATGTGTTTAGTATTTTTAGGGAAAAGTGTGGCTTTTTGTTTGTTTTGTGACATTCCTTCAAATAAATATATACTGATAATATATTGCTGGGTAAGACATTCCAGTACTGCTGAATAAACATTGATTTTTCCAGTCACACCATTCCTCCATTGCAGGGAGAACTGAAAGAGGTTCAGGCTCTAATTACTCCTTGTACACATTTATCTTATCACAAGAAACCTTTTAATAAAAGAACATCAGTAAGGGTTCAAAGCTAATTACTTGTAAACTAAGAAAAGCCAGAATTAAAGTTGTCAGTGCTTGTCCCTTGCTGTATAAGTATAGTGATGCAGATGAGGAGAAATGGTTCTCCTTCTCTGTGTCTGCTTGCCTGCATTTTAAGCTGAGACAGATCCTCAACTCAGAATTTGATTATTGTGTAGTAAGGAGTGAAGGAGACACTGTACATTTTGCAGCTATTCAGTGTTTTCATTTGCTTAGTGCATTTAGCTTTGGTGTAAGAGCCATCTGTAAGAAAAAATCCTTTGACAAACAACAGCTACACGTAAACTGTGAGCTGGACTGTTACTAACATCCTTATTTATAACATTTACTGATTTATTTTTCTTTTTAATTTCACCTGTGACACTGCTCCCCCAGCCCCTGCCAACTTCCGTGTCTTTTGACAGTATGTTCCAGAATACTCAGTTAGACTCCTCACTTGCATTTACTCTGCAATGAGAAGTTGGTTCTAGGAAACCCAAGTTCTATTCTGACCTAGAGATTGTGATCTTTTAAGATGTGCTAGAATTAGCATGGACTCACATTATGCCTGGTTGTTGGTTTGCTGTGGGTTTTCTTGATGGGGACTTTGTTTTTTTGTTTGTTTGTTTGTGTGTGTGTATGTGGCGGTTGGTTTTGTTGTTTGCTCTAGGAGGTGTACATTCAGGAGCCTTAGTGTACTTATAAACTGTGTGCTGTTTCGCTATGTGTGAGTCCCCCTCAGCTTAGAAAGAATGCAATAGAATCAAGTCAGAAAACATGAGGAAAAACTCAGAAAAGCATGATGTAAACAGAGAAAGAAGACAAGTGAGAGGAGATAGGAAGACATTTCCTAACCAGCTAAAGTAAGAACAGTTCTCTATTCTACACAGGGGCAAGTTCCCGAAGTACAGTTTGTTCTGAAATAAAGCTTATATGGCATTACATGACACAGTGAGGCCTTAAAAAGGATTGAACTAAGTTTTCTTTTCTCCCCCCCACTGCCCCATGCAGATGAGAAATTTCTTGATTTACATTCAGAATGGCAACTGGGAAGGGGACCTTGTAGTTAGAGGGTTTTGCACTTGTTCTGGGCTTCTCATGTGCAGGACTTAGCAGCCTTTGCAATGGCAGATAACAAATACAGTCAACTGACCATTTAGACCAGTGAGAGTTCACCAAGTGCCCTTCTGTTTGTGATACAGGAGAAAAAAGGTCTTGTGTTTTCAGAAGTGGGTTACTTTACTTTGACAGTAGATTGGCACCGATGTCCCTCATGCTTTGTGGGAAATACTTACAAATAAGTAGAATCATCTTGTAAGCAGTAATAGGATTAGACTTCATTTATACAACTATAGCTTTCTCTTTGTTCTTGTTGGAAAATCTGCTGAGCCTCCAGAATTTTCAAGAAGAAAAATTGTGGATGGACAAGGGAAGGTGATTTGATTAATTACAGTCACAGTCAACATTTACATGTTTTACATGAGCAGCTGTGTAAGGTGAAAGCTCATAAAGATCATTATGTTTCACAATAATTGGCAATCTCAAACAGTCCATTTTTGTTTTTCATTCATGTGCTGTTAGAAGTCCCAAAAGTTACTAACATTTTTATTTCCCATCACCTAATATTCTAACAGATCACAAAAGTAATGCTAAGAGTCATTATAACTATTTAAGGTATTAACTAGCTTAGGAAATGCATAGAGTTATGAAATTCATCCTTCCTAGACAGCATAACTCTATGAATAATACCAAAGCTAACCCATGTTGTTAATATTTTATTATTCTGATTTAATTTTTCAAATGGTTTGTGTTCTATTATTGCCATATTTCATGTAGAAGACCTCTCAAGTTCACTGGTTTTAGTTTTTGGATGCCTGGTTAAGATTTTGTCACCATTTCTGTGATGTTTTTACCTCTAGAAAGTTTAACTAGAATAAAATCTAGTTTACATCGATGAGAAGTGCAAATGGAATAATAGTTCCTGAGCTGGTTTGGCCAGTGAAGTATTGGATGGGGATCAAGGTCTGAACACAATGGTAAGAATGAGTGTTGGGAAGTGGGGTATTCTCAAAACGGTGGCTGTGGGTGAATACATCTTTCCCAGGGTCTAATTTGTCAGACTTTGGTCAGAAGATACTTCATTCTCCTAGAGTGTAGTTTTTAGTTTCTTGTACAAGAGCAAGGAAAACTGAATAGGTGGATTCACTGACTACATGAATAACACAAATCTGCCAGGTGCTGGTGAGTTATGCCTTATTTTGAGAATCATTGCCTGCTTCTGTATCTTGCTACAAAATTGTGCTCAGGGCCTGGAGTAGCTATTCCTGTCCTCTGTTACAGCTGCAGTAAGGATGACGTGTATAAATGCTTCGTTCATCAGAGCTATGTGCATTAATGCTCGTAGTAGGGGAACAAGAAGAATTGCAGATCCCAGCAGAGTCACAGAGCTGTGGTGTGACTGGAATCATGAAGTCCTGGCTGGGCAGTGCACCTGACTTGAGTGTGGTCACAGGATGTTCTTGAAAAGTAGGTGGGAAGAAGAGGATGAATAGCACTCTGTGCTTAGGAGCTTCTTGATGATACAGTGCTCACAAACATCTTGCCAAACACAAGCATCGTAACAAGGAGCGTGGAAACGGAAGTAGTTACTCCTTGGGTTCTTGGAAGTGTAGGGACAAAGGAGGACTAAAGCCCAGCTGGAGCTGAGACTATAGTGGGACATAAAGCTTAACAGGCTGTACATATGCTAGTGCAAAGAAAATACAACTGTTATGGAGACTGGCTTAGTCATGGACAACATGGAAAAGTGAAGTACTCAACTCTTTTTTTTGTTGAATCAAAATATTCTCACAGGATACTGGGCATACAGATATGGTTTGGAAGAGAGAATGAGAGAGCCAGTAATGGGAGAACAACAGGCTAGAGAGTGCTTAAATAAGTATAACATATTCATGAGAAATCATGGAGACTAGAAAGACACTAATGTTACACTCCTCCCAAGAAAGGCGAGAAGACTTGGGCATACATTGACTGACTGTATTTATCCAGTCCCTTGGAAGATTGTGAAACTTGTCCATTTCCAAACATGTAAAGAACCAGAAGGTTCTTTACAGAACAATCAGTTTGAGTTTACAACAGGCAATCTAAAAGCATGTTTGAAGTTACAGTAGAGACAAGGGTTTTTTTGCTAGTGGCAAAGGATGTAAATTTGCCAAAAATTTTGACAAAGCTTCAGAGTGGACACTGGGAAAACACTTGTTTACAGGAAGGGTTGTGCTGATGTGAAATAGATTACCCAGAGGGGTTAAATCTCTACTTGGAGGTTTTCAAGACAGAAATGGGCAAATCAGCTGACCTGATCTAGTGTTTGTGGTAGTTTGTGGAAATTTGCCTAGGAATCCTCAAATACCTTTTCACCTACCTTTCCATCTCTTCTCTGCACAGCATATTCTGAGTTTTGGTTCCTGCCTCTAGTCTTTATACTTTGAGAGTTAGATCTTGGTGATTTCAGTTAGTAGGAGGTGAGCAAATAGCCAGTAGTAGCTAAATCTGGCACTGAAAAAAACTACTGTGCCACATGCTTGTTCTTACAGAATTCATGTCTTAGCACTACACTGGTATATGATATATGATATTTTCTGGCTTTAAGTGGTTGCATTTTTCTCAGTGAAATTGTTCATATGTAAATGCCCATGATGGGTTGACCCTGGCTGGATGCCAAATGCCCAGCAAAGCTTCTCCAGTGCTCCCAGCCTCAGAATGGACAGGAGAAGATAAAAATAATAAAAGGTTCCTGGGTTAAGGATAGGGAGAGATCACTCAGCAATTTTGTCATGGGCAAAACAGACTCCACTTGAGGAAAAAATTAATTTAATTCATTGCCAATCAAATCAGAGTAGGACAACAGGAAAACAAAAGCATATTTAAAAACTTTGTCCCCACCCCTTCCTTCTTCCTGGGCTTAACTTTACTCCTGACTTCTCTACCCTGAGTAGCACAAGGTGGGAACAGGTAATGTGGTTGTGATCAGTTCATCATGCGTTGTCTCTGCCACGCCTTCCTGCTCAGCAGAAGGATTCCTCATACTCTTCCCCTGCTTCAGAATGAGGTTCCCCCCATGAGAGGCAGTCCTCCATGAACTTCTCCAGCCCAAGTCCTTTCTGCAGTCTGCAGTTCTTCATTATCTTCACTATCTAAAATTTAGACAATCTAAATTTTGCAGATCTTGCGTGAGTGCCTTGTGATCTTTTAGTGTATTTTTCCTCACAGCAGTCTGATCAGGATTTACTTCTGTTCACATGTGCAGGCAAGAGCAGAGGCACATATTGAGTGAACTCCTTACACTGTGAGCTGACTGTTTCTGACTGTGAGCTGGAGCAGAGATTTGAGCTGGTTTTCGCAAATGTCATGCTACTCACTTGCTTGTCAGCCCTTCTTCTCTCTTTTCTGAAAGGCTTTTAAAAAGAGAAAAAATGTAAAGATAAAATTAAAAAGAAATTGCAGTGCAGATGATGTGATGTGATGTGATGTGATGTGATGGTGGTACAAGCATTTCTTCCAGTAACTATAAGCTAGGCCAGGTTGCCACTGCTCTCTGGATGCTGGTAACATCATCTTCCTTCTAAGAGGTATTTTCCAGGCCACATTCTTACATGGTGGGGTATGAGAATTTCAACAGGTATGTCAATTATTTGGCAATGAACCATACTTGCTTTCCTAAGTGTGTAGATTACAATGAAAAATGCAGGATTATGGTGGCTTCTTGAAAACAAGAAATATTTTGGTAAATATGCTAAATCCTTTTCAGGTATAATACTGTATAGCCTTCTTAGCTTTTTGTTGTTTTTGTTGATTGCCAGTGTTTTTATGGCACTATTCCCTGAATTATGGCAGTAAAATCTGCGCTTCACAGTGTCAGTCCTAGAAAAAACATGATACTTAACCTCAGTGATGGAGTCTCATTTGGAGAGTTAAATTGCAAACATGTACAAAATACAGCTGCAGTGCTTGAAACGAATAATCTCAAGGCTCTGGATACACAGGGGCAACTTCTGTAGTACATGTAAAGGAGACAGTAGAGAATGGTGGGCTGTGATTTACTACTTTACTGTTTTGCTGGAAACATTCTGAACTCTTCCTTTGGAAGAGGGTCTTTGAAGTTCTTCAGGGAAGTCATACCACTTGAAATTGTACATTCCTGTTGTTTGCGAAGCATGCTCATGATTCATCTTTTCTAGGAATGAATTTTAAAAGGCAGTGAGACAGATTTCATAGGCATATTCTTTAATCATCAAGCAATATTGAAATATTAATATGGAAATTAATTTTTTGGCCATTGTATATCAATTTTGTAAGTTTATTCAGCTGTTGTTTATGTCCTGTCTTGTAGCTTTGAAAGTTACTGAAAATGAAACATTCTGTCGTAATACACCATTGGAGCTAAGACCTTGACTTCATGGAAGCTATTTAAATGCATTGAATATAGTTTTAATTTTTTTCTATATCTGGTGATAGGCTTTAATTTTACAGAAATCAACGGTACATGTTAGTTTGGACAGTAGCAGGCTGTTTTTTTTCTGAATCAAAGTCTTCATGTATCATATGTTCTTCTTATACCAAAAGAAGTAACATTAGATTAATTTATTACTAGTCATAGAGCTGTTACTGAGCAAGAATGTGGATTTATTAGCTGAAAATGATCTTAAAAAGTATTTAAAATAATTCATACTAATGACATCTGTTTCCATGGTCAAATGGTTATAGAGGCTATTAAAAACTGTATCAGTAAGCTGCATTTTAAAAGAATCATGATGAGATAAATAGGTTTGACTTCCATATCGAGTAATTGAGTTAGGACTAAAATTAAAATCAAGATATTTGTTTGTCTTTTACATTAATATAGTAATGAGACATTTCAGTGTTAATTTTGTTTGTGACTTTGTTTTCTCTGGAAGCTGACATTGAAATATATTGCTGAGGAGGACTTAAAATCTGTTAGATACCTCATGGGTAAATTTTGCTCTTGGGCTCAGGATTCAACCAGTCACCAGATTTTTTTGTCTCTTTCCCTCTGAAGGATTAGGGCTGAGGATTTTTTTTTGTTTTACTCTATAATTAGAGGGACAGCATCCTCTGAAAATGTCCCTCTACAAATTTTTGCTTTCCTGAGAGCTAGGAAAAAACTTCCTGAGGTGTTCTTTAGTTGTTGGTTCTGAGGTTTCTCTGGTAAAGTTTTGCTAAGTGTTTTCCTAAGTGGCAGTAAGGTTGTTATGGAGTGGGTACCTGCTCCTTCTATTCCTTTAGTTGAATTTTTGATGCTATCTGGATTTTGTTTTCAAGCAATTGAATTGTTTCTACATAGTAAAAGGTGTAGATGTTGCAATGTAGTGGCACGTCTAGCATAGTACTGCTTGTAGGTATTCTTGCTGTGGATGTGATATTCACTGTTTGGGTGGTACCAGAGTTTAAACAAAAATAATAACTGGTTGCCTCAGATTTTCTATACTCTAATCTCAATTACTTGAAACAAAGCTCTGAGAAGGTGTTTTAATCTCTCTCTTTTCCCATTATATATGTTATCAGGCAGGAAAAAGATGAAATGGTTAATCCTTAGATTATTTTTCTGTATTGGTAAGTGATTTCTTGTTGCTATTGAAAACCTGACACTCTTGAATGGTTTGTTTCTTCTATTGTTGTGACTTTGCTGGTTTACATTCACCTCCAGTTGGAAAGAATGCAAAGCCATCAGTCTACAGAGTAGCACTTTGTGGAAATAAAGAGAAAACATAATAGTAAAGCAAGCAGCTTGATGCAGCTGTATTAAGTTGAAGATGTTGCTGTAGCCTCCAGTCATCCAAATGTTGTCCTGAATATTTTTTAATAAATTAGACTCTTCTTTGCATATGTACTTACAGCAGCTACATTAATCATAACTGCACTAAACCAGTTGCATGCTAGCAACAGTTTTTAATTTATTTTTCTTAAATAGGATATTCATAAAAAAACCTGCTCTGTAGCATGCTTCTTAGAGTATTGCAATACTATAAGTGAAATAATCAACTGATTCTTTTAGCTACCTTTTTGGTGAGAACCAGTGGACTTTCTAGCAGAGAAGCTTGTACCTGACACCATCTGAGCTTGTACCTAACACCATCTGAGCAGTGAATTGACTAGGTCAGGTGGTGGCTAACTAAGGATTGAGATTTCTTAAGATGAAGTAAGATGTCTTTCTATTTCAAATATCTTTTTTAGAGTCTTAAATCATAAGCCATTTAATAGGGATGGGTTAGAGTGCAGAGAAAAACTTTTGAACAATGAGAGGGGGCTGATTTCCTGTGCACAGGGTGCTTTCAAAGGAAGAATGGTTGAAAGCACGGATGAGTTTTGTAATTCAAATTTATTGTTTTCTTCTTATCGCGCAGCAAGGAGACTAAATGAAAAAAAGTGACCTTGTGTTTTTTTGTTTTTTTTTTCTTTTTTCAACACATTTGCAGTTAGCCCATCATTTGTCAGATTTGTACTTGATTTCTAGGAATATAGCTAATTGTGTTCTTTCAACAAATCAGTGTAAATACGATTTCCATTAAAGTAGCACCTTTATTTTATGGAAATGGCCTATGTGTTTAGAAAAAATGTGCTAAACCTAAAGAGCTTGTGACAAAGCCTTGAGAAATTTGTTTGATCCTAAAAATGCCTGCTAGTATTTTTAAGTAACAGTGAATAAGTGCACACTCAGCTAATTAACATTTATAATTAGGATTTATTTTAAAAGCCTGTACTTATTCAGGTAATTAGCTGAGAACAACTGAGCCTAGTCTTTTTTGAACATCATCTAAGCCCAGATTAAAGGTAGGGCACTATAGGTAAGAATTTTTTAAAATTTTACATGCAAAACAACACTACTTGAATAGTCAGAGAGCAAAAGCAATTAAATCCTAGGTTTCTCCGTGAGCTGTAGCCTGGTCACTGTGATACATCCTCAAATACAAGTGGTTTATCTTGGCTGGATTATAGAAGTTGTTTGAATTGGAAATGCGATCAGCTGTGTGTAATATCTAATATTTGATATGCCCATTTTAGCCCGTTTTAAAAACATCTTTGATATCTTGAAATGCTTCAAGAAGCTACTGTTGTAACAAGCTAATAGTGTTTGGATTTAGGATAAAGTCTGGATTAGCTTTATCTGGGAAGAACAGTGGGCATATGACCATTGTGTTTTGGAACACATGATGACATTTTGTGCTTTCACTTAGAACAGATTAAAGCAAATATGCTTGTTTCCCCTGAGCCAATCATAACTAGAAATTGTCTACTTTCTGCTTATACCTTAACTTGTGAATGTTGATTACTGATGGAGAGATGTCAGTTCATTTAATTAAGAATCAGTTGGTAGATATTGAGCTAATCTTGTGACACAGAATTGCTGCTGACCATCTCCATAGGAGCGCTAGGCTATGCAGTAGTATCAAGAAAGCTCAGCTGTTTCTAAGGTAGTTCAGGCAGTTGTGTATTCTTCTGCATTGGGCCATAGGGGTTCCCGTCTTACTGTGGTTCTGAGCAATTTCAAACAGGGCAAAACTTTCTATGAAAAGATATTTTGTTTGTTT